>CAUYRT010078907.1:0-111262 GCA_963574885.1 Lepilemur ruficaudatus
ATACTAACCTTAATCCAGTCTACCTTCTCAGTGAAGTATAAACCTCACCTTCTGCTAGATTTTCAAAAGTGGTAAAACAAAGCATACGTGCCCAGAGAGCAAATATTTCTCTGTATCCTACGTGGCCATGTTGTACAAAGCACTATACACAGGTGATTGCCTATTAAATGCCTTTTAATGATTCTGGGGCAATATCAGGAATCATATAACCAATGCAGAGATAGCCGACTGTCTAGCCTGTTCTAAGACACGCTGAATTCCTTCAGCCCTCAAGGCTAAACCCACGGGAGAGAGAGGGTTAATAGCATCTACTTTCACTTCAACAGTTAACCAAACAGCTTTGCCCAAAGGCAAACTATCAGTAAAAAATAAAGAAAAAAAATTTTTTTTGCTTGTAAAAAAAAAAAATTCTAAAAATAATGATTAATGGATATACTTAACAGGGTATTGCTTTCATTCATCTCTGTCATAAAGTCGCCTTGATAGCTTTTGGGGACCTTTATCAGTGTTAATTTGGAAAGAGATTATCATGAGAAGTGGGTTTGGAGACATCACCTTATGTTTCTTAGGGCGGGGCAGCCAACTCTCTAGGAGGGTAGCCTGGGGCTTCATGAGGCTGCTGCCTCCGGATGACGTTGCCTGCTGTCTCCCAACAGAAAATGCCACTGTTTTTCCAAGTGCCACGTCCAGAGGCAGGATCAATGTCTATTTCTAAGAGTCAGGCTTGGGTAATAACTCAATATTAAATGCTTGACTGAATGGGGTTCTTTCTAATCAGCTGGAGTATCTGATCTAAATCCCATTTCTAGAAATTCAGAGGCAGAAAAAAAAATCAGGGTCCCAAATAACTGTACATTGTACAAGGAGAGGACCTGCAGTTTGCTGTTAATAAAGAGGGTTGGGTTAGCTCAGCATCAACCCTATAGAACCCTGAAACTCCAGTGAAGCTCAGTCAGAATTTGGGGGAACTGTTACTAGGTGGCAGAGGACTCTTAGTTATAGAAGCTGCAAATCTTGATTTTTCTTCCCAAATTTCTTCTCAAGTAATGGAGATGTGGGTAGACCACAGTTCAATTTCTCATATGTAAGTCATCTTATTGAATCAAATGTTCAATTTATTAGTCCACTTACCATCTATAAGAAAGTTATAGCAAACAAGATACAAGTTTAAAGGAAGAACTAAAAAGAAAAGGGACAGCTCAGCATGTCTGATACCTTCCTTGTACTTGGCTTTAGCGTCTGCTTCCACTGTGCTCTGGGGCTCATGCGTAGGTAGGACCCCCAGGCCTTGAAAAGCGTCCCCCCAGCAGGCCTCCCCACACTGTATCTGTCCCCATACTGCTCCTTCCAAACCCCTGGGTCATACTCCAGGCTGGCTTTGTAGAAACAGAAACAGATCCTTTCCCTGAATGGGACATTCAGGAAATGGTGGCATTTTCCATCCAAACAGCAAATAGCTATTATACAAATCTTGACTTGATTTGGGTAACATCACAGTTATCTTTTGACCATCCATGTGTAGATTTAGGCCTGTTGTGACATTTTATCAAGTTTTGATCTAATCCCCTTGGGGTGGCTCATTTTAGGTGTCAACTTGACTGGGCCATGGAGTGCCCAGATGTCATTACTCTGGGCGTGTCTGTGAGGGTGTTTCTGGGTGAGATTAACATTGACTCAGTAGACTGAGTACAGCACATATTCCCTCCCCAATGTGGTGGGCCCAAGGCTGAACAAAAGAGAATTCATTCTCTCTGCCTCAAGGTCCTTGAGCCCAGTCCTTGGTCTTCCCCTGCTTGTGGACTTGGACTAGAACTTACATCATTGGCTGTCCTGCTTCTCAGGCCTTGAGACTTAGGAAGTCTCAGCCTTCATAATCACGTGAGCCAATTCCTTATCATAAATCCGTCTATCCATCTGTCCATCCATCTATCCATCCATCCATCCATCTACCATATTGGTTCTGCTTCTATGGAGAACCCTGCCTAATACACCTGGGACAGTCAGGCACGTTTGTATATTGCTCCACTCACCACTAGCAAGGGGCACCTGTAAAAGTTTTTGTAACTTTACCTGTGAAAAAAAATGGTGCTCAGAGGGGTTCAGGACCATACCTAGCACCCAGGGCAAGTGAGTAGCTGAGCTGGAATTCCGGTTCAGGTCTACACAACGGCAAAGCTCAGGCTGTTTCCGTGCAACACTCACGATGTTTCACCTGGTTCACTGTAACTTGTGCTCTCTGAATGGAGAAAATCTGGAAGAGGAGGCATCCGCAGGGGCAGGGGAATCCGGCAGCAATGGGTTCAAAAACTAAACAAGCAGACAACATTCAAGATGGCAGTTACGAAATTCAAGCCAAGGCAAGAAATTTCGAGTGCCCACGAGGGCGGTCAGGGATTGCAGCAGCAGAGCAAGGTGAAACCATGGAGACACACACGCAATGTCCGCAGCCCACGGCGCTGGAAGGACAAGCCTGGCTGGAAGCTGGACACGCAGCACAGGGAGCACCGTGACGCTGATGCCGAGACAACAGACTTCCCCAAGACCAGATGCACTTGATCTCTCCTCACCTTGCCTGTGCCAGTGCTCCGCGAGTCTGGCCCAAAGCCCGCAGGTGAGGAGAATGGGAAAGAGCTGACGGGCCAGTGCGCGCGTGGGAGCAGGGAGCAGACCCTCGGCTCTGGCAAAGGCATTCCCCTGACAGGTGGCAAGAGGAGAGCCTGTTCCCAATCAAACAGAGCTGCATGGAAATAGCTAAGATGAAAAACAAACTCGATGCCATCTCTTCGGAATCTCCACATGCAGTGGGAAGCGGCTGCTGATCTGGACCTCAGTAGGGGAGGAGGAAGTCTTTCTGGCTGAGAACTGACACAGAAAGGTCTGTGGCCAGCTCCCCGAAGGCAGCGGAGTCCTGGATCCAGATGAAATTTTGACTCGTGACAGTCATGGCAATCACAACAAGAATGCTTACTGAAAACTCGTCATGGTCAAACGCTTGTGTGCATTCTTGTGGTATCATTCCAAGAATCCTGGAATGCTCCCACTTTACAGGTGAGGAGATGATCATCCAGGATGGGTAAGTGAGGGACCCACCCGAAGGAGGAGCACACATGCCTGTGAAAGAATGTCAGCGTCCAAAGCTTGTGTTTCCTCTACTCAACCTATGAAGGTGTTTTTCCCTAATCAAAACATCAGAGCGTGGAGGACAGGGGGAGAGGGAAATGGACTCTACATGCTGTCTGTTCATTGAAAAAGCCACACATCTGTGCACACCTGTGTCTGTACACGCACACGCACACTTCCTATAGCAAACTTCGCAGGCTTCAAGGTCGTTCCCAAATCATTCCCAAGTTTTTTGTTACTAAAATGACCACAGGCATCCCTTGTTCTCCCAGGAGACATATCTTAAAACACATTTAAATGGACACCCAGTTTTGAAACAGGAATATGAGTTTCTTCACATCCCTCTTAAGAGCAGCTTATTTGATTATCGTTTCCCCAGATTTTAAATTTTTTCCAAAATAGAATATCTTTTTTTTACTGCAAAAGAATTATGTCATTATTTTAAAATTTTAGGCGATATGATTTAAATTTCCTAATTATGAAATGCAACCTTGATCCTTGATTTCGTATTCCTTAATGATTCTAGTTGAATTCTATAATCATTAAGGGACTAGAGTGAATTTCTCAGAAATCGTCCCAGCTGGCATATTTAACTCCCTCATTTTAGGCCAGGAATCGTGGAATCTACCTGTCAAAATATAAGTTACTTCTGCACAAGGAAACATTATAGAAGACTTTATTCCCCAACACCATGAAATGAAATGTAGACTATTCGGCACTTTTGGCCTATCAGTAGAACAAGATTAGCTTCACTAAAAAAAAAAAAAAAAAGGCATTCCATTAGTTTATCTCAAAACTCTATTTTTAAATTTAAGTACACGTCACCTTTAGAAAATCAGTTTAATGAAGTTAGTTTTAAGGGCACATACACATTTACTAGTCAGTTTTTCTTATCTGCGATTTTACTAATTAACACCAACCAGACCCTTCAAAGGAAACTCCTAGGGCCTGTCCGTGCTCAAGAGAAGTTCATTTATTCAACCGCGCTGTCCTTGTTCCCAAATGGGCTCTTTCTAACAAGCACAGAAGCTGAAAACAACACCGGAAAAATATCCTGGAAAATGGTTCACAGCATTCTAATGGGTTACAGATGGGTTGGGAATCTTCCTGCCTTTTTTTATTGTCAACTAGCTTCCTCTCTTCTGTCTGGAGTTTTATGGCATGCTCCCCTTGTTAGCCTCCTGGATGCTTGAATTAACCCACCGCATCTTCCCCCACCCGTGGACAGGGACAACGGCCCCTTGTCACGAAGGTCTCCAGCTCACTGAGTGGGTCCTGTGGCTTTGGATTTGATTTACACACAGTCTATAACAGAAGATATTCATATTAGCTAAATCCGGCACGATGGTTGGAAAGTACATTTCTGTAAAGATATTAAACTTACTTCAACAAGTTTTTTTAAAAAATATCCCCACTGTTAGAGCAATGTCCTTGGAGACCAGGCGGCTTATCCACATCAGCTTTATTAGGTCGAATATCCATCAGTAAAGCTCAGGCTGCCGGAGGATTATGTTGTTAGGAAAGTAAGTCAGCATGTTAATGGCTCTGCCTGTTAGCAGTGTTAACTGGTTCGCAAGACTGAGAAGGATTATTACCTGACACTTGCGTATCCTTGCTGAACTTGGAATGCGACAGCTCAAACCCAACCAAAATTAACTACATCACATGGTAGTGGCATGGAGATAAAAGTCAAGTAAGCCAAACAACAGAAGAAAGGACGGATGACAGAAGCGTGGTAGGTCGGGAATTGGAAGACTTGAATCGGGTCTCAGAGGCTGCCTCCCAGTCTATAGGGGGCACCTGCTTGGTGTTTGCCCAGCCCTTTCTCTCTGTTTCTTCTGGGAAATTCTCTTCCTTCCCATTCCCCTGTGAGCTTCTAGTGGGCTGTCAATCATGGCACTCAGCCTGCACATGACCCAAGCCAACCAATCAGAGCCCTGCCCTGGGAATTTTTGACGTTGAGCTAAGAGAAGTTGAATCACATGTTCTGCACATAGATTACGCAGGTCTGTAGTATGAAAATAGGATGCTGATGCTCCAAGAGCCACAGAGACCAAAGAATCAGAAATTCCAGTGATTGTCTGGCTCCAATCCCATCATTCTTATGGCCCAGATCCAATGGTGCCCTTCCCAGAGTTTGGTCCCATGGCAACCACTACCTCCCCTTTTCACCTGAGCTTTCTTGACCTGAGTTTCACTTGAAATAAAAAAAGTCCTGATAAAGAAAACACTGTGCATTAACCTCTCTGGGCCTCAGTGTCTTTAAAAACTTTTAGAAGCCCTGCATTGCTTGGGATGTAGGTTTCTCTGCTGCCAAAGACCTGAAATAACAGTGTCTTACTCTCAGGTAAAATTTCAGAGTTGGTTTGTTACTCTGCTCTGGGAACTTGTTAGGGGCTCAGGCCCCTTCTCACCGGGAGCCACTGGGGTGCCGACCAAGGAAGTTACGGCAGGACCTGACCGGGGTGGGGATCTGTGGCTATTTCTGCCAGGCAGGATGCAATTATTGTTATGGACCAGTAATCACTGTGTGTTTCCCATTCTTCCCTTTTCTGAATGGGATTTTTTATTGTCATTAACCTAATCCTGCATGACCATTGTTCATTGAATAAAAGGAGGAAACAGTTGACTTGTTTCTGCTGCATAGAGGAACCTCATCTGGACATTGTGGAGATGACGGTGCATCACCCAGAGATGCTTGAGCTGGGTACAGTGACTCCATAAGATTTAGAATGGTTGGAACAGTCTCTCTTGGGAAAGGGCTGAGTGTAGCCTACGAGGGAGGACAAATGCACATGGATATTTGAGTGGCCAACATGGGGCACTGTAACAGAGACTGCTAATGGTCCCCCAATATTTCCTTATTTACTTAACAGAATGTCCAGTTTCTGGCTGGCTGGACCATTAGAAGGAAGAGTACATTTCCCAGCCTCCTTGCTGCTCAGAGTGGCCATGTGACTAAGTTCTGCTTCATGGGATATGGAAGAAGGGACTCATTCACCTACAGGGTCATGCCCTCCTCTCCTTTGCAGTGAGCTATGATCATGCCACAGCACTCCAGCCTGCGTGACAGAGCATAACCCTGTCTCTAAAAAGAAAATAATAAATAAATAAATAAATAATGAACGGAGCCTTGGGAAAATTAACCTTTCTAAGCTTCAGTAACTTCAACTGTGCAATGAAGAGAGTGATGCTTTCCTTATAGAGTTGTTATGAGACTCAAGGGGAACATAGTAAGTATTCAAGGAATCGTAGCTGATCTGGGCCGTTATAACTGAGCCACCATCCACCTGGCCATTGCTCTTCAGCCATCAGGCTGCCTCACGGCAGTCAGCCTCCACGACTGAGATAGTCCCCTTGAGCCATCTGGTCCTTGGTCTCCCTGAAAGTGGTGCCAACCTCCCAGGTGAGTGTGCTTGGTCCCACCCAAACCATGGTGACCTTATTCATGGCGCTGTAAGTGTGTATGGAATCAGTGAGTGAGCATGTGAGTTCAGTAGAGCGCTAGTACCCAGTATTTTCAAACACGCACAGAGTATCTACTCTAAGCAAAGACCCATCCCAATTGCTGTGGGGACTGCACCAAGCTGGTAAGCATGGTGACTTCCCTCAAGGGGCTCACTATCCTTAGACCATCAATGTCATTGTCAGAAAGGACAATATGAGGCCACTGGCACATCATCTCTTCATCGTCACACTCCCAATAACATCCTAGACCTACCATGAAGGAAGGTTACAGTTGCTTCTGAGTTCCTGGAGGAACCCAATGCCAACACTCTGGTAGCTTCTACAGGAGACATGCATCAGTCAAAGCAATCTGTGTCCCCTGTTCCCCAGTGGGACGGCCTCACTCCATAAACCTGTGGAAGCCGACCCTGCTGCGAGACCAGCCAGCAGGAGAGGAAGGAGGGAACAAGGATACGAGTGCCACCATGAGTCCCCTGCCAGGAAGGAATTCCCAGGCTCTGGCACAGAACTCAGCAGCAGCTGCTCCTGCCCTGGGAACAACACTGGCCTCTGAGAGTAGATAAAACAGAAAAAATAGCTTAAGTGGAAAAACTCCCTGCCTGCTAGACTTACAAATATGATACCTGGTCCATAAACAGGGACAGTCCCCACTCAGCCACCTTGGGGCCTTATCCCTCAGCACCACCCCAGGGTGTAGAGCAGAGAAAAATGTTTAAGTGGCTTTGCTCCAAAGATCTTTTCAACCTCACCTTGGGGAGGTGAATAAATAAATAGCGGAAAAAAAATTTCTTTTCCCTTTGTTGTCCTCCATGCTTAAGTGTAAGTATCAAGTATATTATTATCATCTTAGAAAGGGGGAGGGATGAAAACGATGGCAGGAAGGGCTAGAGTAGCCCAGGGGAGGTGAGTAATTTGGTGGAAGAAGGCAGAAGACCAAGACAGATGGAGAAAAGGGAAGAATCTGTTCTCTGAGAACCAGTTGGTGGCTTTCCCCAACCAGACGACACAGGCCAGCAACACCCGCAGGGTTACAGGTACAAGATCCCATCTGCCTCCAGACCTGCTCTTGGAGCGTACGAGAGACACGGAAGATAGAACTTGGAGCTTGAGTGCATCATGGCAGGGTCAGAAATGACATCATAATATGTCACAGTGACTTCCCTCCCATTGTCCTTCTCATTTCGCCAGTGGCTACAGGCACAAGCAGTGTCCACAGAGCAGCTCAGACCTGCCAGGCATGTGGCTGCTGAGCTGCAGACCTTCCCCATGGACATGCTCTCTTCTTCCTCTGGTAGAAGGAACATTCCCTCTGCTTTGCTGCCAGCAGAGGGAATGTCCCCCTAGGACAGCACCCAGCAAAGAGGCCTGGCAGTGTGGCCTGGAGGGCAGCAGGGCTGGTGGGCAGACAGAAAATTAGTGTGACTGTGGACTCCAGGTCTCCCTTGGCCTCTGCTCACCTCTGGCCCTGGCCTGTGTTCCAGAATATTCCACAAGCCAAGCAAGCAATTGACTGGGAAGTGGGGGGCAGCCATTTATCCTGGCATGTAACTTTCATTATAGTAGTTGATTAATTGCTGATGCTTATTAGCCTTTTTTTCCTGCATAAGTTATACAGACTCTTTAAAGGTAAGGTTGATGTCCTGGTCATGGTGACTTTCAGCACAGTGGGGAGCAGGGGTGCGTATTGGGATAGAGAGAGTTTGAAGGTGGACAACGTGGGCTTTGAGTCTCTGTTTTTGAACCTAGCTCACCATCATAACCGTCCTCTATCTATGGAAATGTGACTTCCATCTGTGGCAAAGGAGCATGAAAGTTTGCCAGAATTTTCCCTGCTGCAGCGCTTCCCTCCAGCCAAATATGACTCAATCGGTCTTAAGCAAGAGACCTGGAAGGTCTGTTGCTTCCAGAGGCTGAGTGCCAAGCACAGGATGTAACAGCGCCTCTTACTCACACTGCCCACTTCTTAGCCTGCTCAAGAGAAGTCTCCTCCACTCTCAGACGACCTTCCTTTCAGAAGCACAAAGGCACCAGCACACTTTGGCTCGATGTTGCCAATAGTCACAGATTTCTGCACCATGGTGTCTCCTCTCTTTCCCTGGAGAGCATCCCAAACTTCCTCTCACCTTGGAATATTTTGGGGCCCTGAGAACTGGATAGGAATAGCAAAAAGAAGGACTCAAAGTGGCTGAGCTTGCTACATTTCCTTCTGCTCTTCCTTGCTGCCACCCAGCCTTCCTTGGGCCCAATAGAAATCGAACCAGGGTAACCGTGAGCAGTGTTTAGCACACAGAAGATGCACAAATGGTTGTTGAAATATTTGATACAAAGACACGAACTGGGACAGATTTTCAAGCACCCATGAAAGACTATCAGGGGCCTTCTTGGAGGATACCTTCTGGAATCCTGTTAATGAGATTACTCTTGAACCATAAGTATCTCATACACAACATATATCCACATAGGCAAGCAACCACCACAGAATTATTTTCTCATCATTTCAATTAAAGTCAACAAATGTCAACTGAGTGACTACAAGGTGCAAACCTCTGTGCCAGCTACAAGGCCAGAACAAGGACAGAGTGTCTGTTCTCAGGAAGCACAACTCTACTGCAAGAAGGATGAGTTTACCACTCATAAAGAAGCATCAAGACCTATTAAATTATTAATAAATAAGAGGGAAGCCATTGGCCCGAGGCTGTCTCCATACTTTGACTTCCTAAGTAACAAACCTTAACCTAACTTAATATATAAGCGAACCAGTTTAGAAATATATGTTTGTAACATACAGCTCAGCTTCAGCCAACCACAGTCAGCCAACTGATCACTCCATGTCCAAATAAGGCAAACATGCTAGCTGTAGGCAATCAGATGATTTTTCTAATTTGCTTCTGTGCTCAACCCATAAATGCTCACTGGTCCTACTGCTGGGTGGAGCTCTCTAAACCTCTTCTGGTCCCAAGTGCTGCCCGATTCATGAATTGTTCTTTGCTCAAATGAACTCTGTTAAACTTAATTGTCTAAAAATTCTTTTTAGTTGCCCCAAGTACCACAACACCCACCAGCATGCTTCTTCCTGGAGATGGGAAAAATGGAGGAGGCAGGGGCAAGGGTGATTTGGAAAGTGATGTTGCCCTAGGCTTTGGGTGAGGACTGGAGGGTAATGTGTGTGGGAGGGGGTGTTGGAGAAGGCAGGGAAAGCGAAAGTACAGAAGAACGGACTGTCCTGGCAGAGGAGGACCGTGAGCATAGCCAGGGAAGGGTGAAGGCACAGAGCACATGGGGAGCAGTGACCAGCCTCACGTGCCTGCCTTCGGCGCAGGATGTGAGGATGATGAGGAGTGGCCACAGGGGCTGCAATGATGCAATACGCCTGATGGGAAACAGCATTGCACACCAAGCTTGGGAAGTATCCTGGAGGCAGATAGGAGCCCCCAAAAGAGTTTATTTTAGAAACATGATTATGTCTGTGTCTGAGAAAAGCCAACCTTAGCAGAGGCATTTACTACAAGAGATGAAGTATCTGCTCTCTCATCTCCGGTGTCAATATGTTCATGCAAAAATGGCACCTAACAGGCAAAATTAAGGTGCCATCAATGTGCCTTTGCAAAGGGCTGTGTTTTACAATTGTCCTGGCTCAGTGGGACCCTCAGCTTGTTACTGAGCCTGAGTCCAGACATGAGGGAGCTGTTAGTCCCTTTTGCACTGCTCTAAAGGAAATACCTGAGGCTGAGTCATTTATAAAGACGAGAGGCTCATTTGGCTCACAGTCTGCACTGTACAAGCCTGGCACCAGCACCTGCTTCTGGTGAGGGCTTCAGGGAGCTTCCATTCAAGCCCGAAGGCAAAGGGGCAATAGTGTGTCACATGCAAGAGACGGAGCAGAGAGAAAGAAGAGGTGGTGCCAGGCTCCTTAAAACAACGGGCTTTCCCATGAACTAATGAAGAACTGGGATCTGCCCCCATGACCCAACCACCTCCCAGCAGGCCCCACCTCCAACAATAGGGATCAAATTTCAACACTAGGTTTGGAAGAGACAAAGAGCCAAACCATATCAAGGGGTGTCTTTTCCACTTTCATCGCCTGGATCGGTGTCCAGAAGCCCACCTCTTTATCTTAGGCATTTTCAGGAACATTTTGAGGGAGGTTCCCCACTGCTAATCAGACTGCAAAGCTCTGGTGAAGGCACAGATGGCCCCCATCAGCTGGGCGGTGCTGGGCAGAATGCCAGCTGTGGCTGTCCCCAGGGGCAGCTGAGCAGTGTAGGTACCAGTTCCACTTCAGTCTGCCTGGTCCCTTCTCCCTGGGGGCCCCCAACCTTTCACTACACCCTCCCTCTCTCCCTGGACCCTGGTCCTAGTACAGGAGGCTGGCAGGGAGAACGAGGTGGGAGCTTTTCTTACTCATGAGATTCTCTCACAAATCCTGTCTAGGTTGAGTCCTTGCCTTTCTTCTTAAAATTTTTTTTGAATCCAGAAAGAGGCATCTCTTTCTCTGCTTTCTACTTGCATTTCCCCTTCAAGACCAATGGTGACAGAACAGTCCAACTGCTTGAATGAGGGAAAGGATGACATGGCAAAAGAAAGCCTGGAGAAAAATTATATCATGTTCCAAAAATATTATCCTACAGCGCAGGGATTCTTTGAATAAATATTATTGGGTTTTATTAGTACATCTATGGCACGCATTGAATGCAATATTTCTGAAATTTATCAAATACTTTCCTATGGGCTTTTAAATTTACCAAGTCACCAGAGCACAGGTATTTATAGACCAGTAGATATTAGTAAATCCATCTGAATTGTAATTAACACGGTTGTATTTTCACGCAGATAAAACTTCAGTGTACTTATTACTGTCATTGAAGCAGCTGGCTGTTCCTCCTCAAAAATATCACTACTTTAAGTAATTGTGCTTAGAAAATATTTTAGTAAATCACCTTTAAAAAAAGAAAAGGAACTCAAGATAGAGAGAAAATTTACTTTATGCTTCATCTCTAAGTCTAAATCCAGTCTAAGCATATTCATATCTCTTTTAAATAGTCTGTTTAGGCTCCTTAAGCTTTCTAATCTCTTTTTTCAAAAAAAAATTGCTCAGTTCTGAAAAATGTCTCCCATGGCATAATATGTGACCCCATGAATTCTGTCCTAGACCCCTACCAGCTCTAAAGGCCCCACCGCCAGACAACGTGGACAAAAGTTAACCCTGCAGAGAGTCTGACATCTTCCACATTCCTGACGCGCCGTAACCCTATTCTCACACCATATTTTACCCTCGGAGAAAGGGTAAGGCTTGATTTCTGTCCTGCTAGATGGCATGGTCCAAAATGTTTGGGCAGGATCACCCTAAGTGTGGTCCACCTAGAGACCCCCAGTGACACCAACACTGTCCTATTTTAAGAATATACTCATAGCATGAGTACGGGGGATTTGTTCACTTTTAGATAAGTATTGCTCTTGGATCCTCACTAGCTCCAGTAAGAACTTTTCCAGGAGCAAACAGGAGCCAGTGAAGTAGTCTATGAGCGATTCTTGCCCTATGTTTATTTTTCTTGACCGAATATCGTCCTGCCTGGTCACCCAATCCAGGCTTTTTTTTGTGGTGATCAGGAGAGGTGGTCTAGGAAAGACACCCTTGACTTGGGTTCCATTCATTCCCCTTAACTGGAATTAAAGAAGAATGTCATGTCTCTTATTATTTTGGAGTGTGTTTGATTTTCACCTTACAGTGGTCTTTCCAACATCACATGTAAATGGAATAGTTACTCACATGATACAATAACATGTAGGAGGGCCCTAATCACATCACAACATGATATCTGCACAAATCAGTGGGTGCCTCTGTGTGTGTGTTTGTGTCTGTACACGCACATACATGTGCAATTTTTTAAACCATTATTCCTCATCATTATTCGTCATTAGTGAAATCACTCACTTGGAATTAAAAACATGTATATTTTTTCATTTTTGAAGATTTTTTTCTTAAAGTATACCTTTAATAGGCCTAACTTATGAAGTCATTCTTTCTTTCAAGTGTCAGAATCCCCTGGAATAATCTTTAAAACTGCAGCTTTTGGGCCCTACCCCAGGCCTACTAAATCAGAATCTCCGGTGGCAGAGGCCAAGGATCTGTGTTTTTAATAAACACTCTAAGTGATTCTTAAGAATGCTAAAGTCTGAGAACCACTGGATGGAACATTAAGAGTAGCCATTATTATTCTAGCATATGTAAACTCTCCATCATGCATAAATAAATATTTAAATAACGTTTTTTAAAATCCCACCAAAAAAATCAACAAAAAAAAACCTGTGGTCTATCTAGACTTAGTCTTTATATGGACTTGTATTCAAAGAAACGGTTCGATGCCAGAATCCATAGAGAAATATTTTTAGAACAGATTTCATGATAATGACAGGGCATGACTCTTACCGAATAATTTACACCAAAAAGATTCCTAACGGTCCTCTTTGGGCATCTTTCCCTCTCCTCTAATTTTTCTACTCTCAAGGGAAAAAAAAACTATTCGAAAATCTTTTCCTCTTATGCACTGAAAAACAAAAGCTAAAAAAGAAATCTTTGGATATTTGGAGAAATGTGAATATTGGCTGTATATTCAATTTTGTTATAGTTAGGTGTGATAAAAAATAGTGTGATAATATGCACGAACGTCCCTAGTTTAGGAGATGTAGGAGTCTGGAGTATTTATGCATGAGGTGTGATGATGTCTTCAACATGCTTTCAAATGGTCCAGGGAAAAAGCATATGTATGTGTTTGTGTGTGCAAAGACACAGGCGCACATATACACACATACATGTACACACACACGCGTATGTGTAAGAGACAGAGAGAGCAATTGTGGCTAAATGGTAATGATGGTGCCCGTGACCTCAGCCTGGCACCCTCGGTCCACTGAGTCAAGCGTTTGCCGACACCAGCTACATGATGCAATGTGTGGGGGGCGGGGAGGGACCCAGATGAACAAAACAATGCCCCTTCTCCAAGAACATTACATTTTATTGTGTCTAGATGAGAACAGAGTTGACATTTATGGTGTAGAATACGTGGAGGGCCACGGAGGGGCGGGGAGAGGCGCCATGTCCAGCTCACGGGCAGATGGACGGCTCCAGCGCGGCTGCCCTACGAGAGCGCTGGGGGAAGTAGACCCCGGAGACCCCCAGGCCTGCGACAGATGGTGGAGGGACGAGGAGTGTGTTATAGGAGGAAGTGCAGGGACATCTGGGGCCTGCCTAGACAGGGGCAAGCGTCTGCCGGGGTGGAGGTCAGGGGCACAGTGGGCTCGCTCGCATCCGCTCCGCCCCAAAGGCCAATGCTGCTCCCAGTCTGAGCGGCTCAGCTTTATCCTTTATGGTCAGAGCAGGACACTGAGACGGGCACCACTGCTCTTTCCCCAGTGTCACCACCAAGTACTTGCAGAGCTGATCTGCACTCTCAGGAAAGGAATAATTAGAGCTGCTTCTCTTAGATCATAGAGCCAGTGGGTGCCCATCGGTGTGAGAAAAATCCAGAAAAGGCACTTCTGTGGCTGGAGAAGGCTCCCCAGGACCCTCTCACTGCAGAGTTCTGCAGATGGGGCGTGCCAATTTCCAGGGCAAGCCCAGCCCTTTCGAGAAAATCAGAGAAACCAGCTGACCTGGGCTAGGGCTGCTGTCGCCAATTCCCGGGCCAGTCTGTGGCCTGTTAGGGACTGGGCCACAAAGCGCTGCCGCCCACCCCCATCCGTGGAAAAACTGTCCTCCATGAAACCAGTTCCTGCTGCCAAAAAGGTTGGGGACCGCTGGGCTAGGGGACTCTGAACTACGGTCTGTGGCTGAGAAAGAGGCCAAGAAGCCCGACGGGAAGTTTACAAGAGGAAAGGGAGAGGTCTGTGCTAAGGGTCACGAGAGAGGACTGGTCCCCCCAAAGCAAGAGCCTAATGCTCAAAGCCCCTCTAAACCCCCCAGGCTAGCACAGCTCAACATCTTGGAACAAACGCCTGGGAACTTGAACGTGGACTAGCGGGGCAGTGATCTTAGAGCCTGATCGATACGGGATATGTATGCTATTGAGGCATAAACAGGGGTTCCAGTTCAGACCCCGCAGGCAGAGGAGAAGCACCCCCAAGACATTGCACAGTCATTCTTCTGGGTGACAACTACCCCATTCTGGGCTTAGATGCAGCTGTTTTGGACAACTGACCAGATGCAGTTTTTTCTCTGTCTGCTATTTGGAGGTAGAGCTGACCTCTTAGGACTAACTAAACCCCCAAGATTCCCAGATATTGAAGGGGATGGATACATCTCAAGGAGAAAAGATGAGACTAAAGGCAGTTGGGGGAGGGGTTGTGTCTATACTTGGAGAAACAGAAGCGTGTTGCTCACGTGAGTACCAGCCGGACAAAAAGGCCCTACCAGTGCTGTAGATGTTCATCATTCGAGTAGATTTCAGGGTGCCGACATTTACATGCGTACCTGCATCCGTGTCATCGCTCTCACACGGGGATCCCTAGGAGGGACTTGGGCTGTCAAGTATGCATGTTCAGCACCAAGGGTGGCAGCCACCCAGGCTCCGGAATGCTTTTAGAGGAGGATAGTGATGAGCAAGTACTTGTTAAACAGCTGAAAAATCTTTCCTATAACAGGAGCTATGTAGATGACATTAAATTCATAAGTAAAACCCTCATCAATTTGTCTCATTTGTATTCAATCCCAGATAGAGGTCCCTTCTCTCCACCGTTTCTTGTCACATATTATTTTTTAATCAGATCGTATAACATCAAGCTGCACTGGTCGGGGAGAAAGCAGAGGAACGGAGGGGAGATCGGGCTCATTCCAGTTGGTCTTCTGAAGTTCAAACCAGGGAGCTGCACTGAGCATCTGGCTGCGTGTTCTTTGGAGTCTCAAATTCACTGAGTTCACTAACAGCCCCTTCTCCCGGCCCCTTCATCTCCAATCTGTCTCCCCAAGTACACGCCTTCATGTGTGTATCACCTTCATGTGATCAAAGAGTGAAGGGTGGCTTCTCAGACCCTTGGTCCAAGGTAAGAACAGGCCCGCAGAGAAGCCAACCTTGACGCCCTTCCACCGTGATGGCCACTGTCAGCAGGATGTGCAGGGAGAACGGTGACAATTGCCAGGGGCTGCTGACCTGGGGGGGCTGGGGCTCCCGTCTTACGAGGGAGACACAGGCAGACAGCTGCTCCGGGCATGTTTGTGTATATGTAAATATCCACAGAGTTACTCTGCACTCTGACAGCGGTCTGGCCATCTGCCACAAATGCAGTGTGCATCCCCACCATGCAGCCCGCACTGCAGATGGGGCCCCCACAAGCGAGCACCGTGAGCCTCCACCCTGGTCTTAGAGTCATGCACGCAGACGATCCCAGAACTGAATTTCTGAGCCTTTGAGGCTTTCCCATCACACCATTACAATAAATAGAAAACACAAATCAAATTAAATCTTGTCTTAGGGTTCCATGGTTCTAAATGGGGCGGGGAGACGCCAAAACGTTATTAACAAGCCAAGGTTGAAGATGCCCAGACAATAGGACCTCCAGACGCCCTTTCTCTCTCTTGTCCAAAGCTGTTCCCAAAACACAACCAATAACTCTCCCTCTCAGATCCAAATCAACAGCCCATTGAAAAAGTTCCTACTTCAAATCCCAAAGACAAAAGTGAATAGCCAAGTAGCGTCCCAAATCAATCCCATTATGCCTTCTCCTGCCCTCCCTCCCTTCTTCCAACCTCAAAGCTTTGCCGTCTCAGCTCTTCTGTCTTTCATCGGACTCTCAGCACGGCTGCCTTGTTTCCATAGAACCACAGAAGTCAAAGCTAAAAACGACTTTGCATGATATTTCCCTTCATACAAACCCCCAAGGGCAAGACACTACCAAACTCCAACTCTTAGATCCACAACAGACTTTTCTGCTGGGAGGAAGGCCTCAGGACTGCAGAGTCATACATGATTACTGAGTTCTGTTGTACACATCCGAGAACAGCTTTGGGCTTGGCAGGTAGAAGGCAGCTGCGATAACATTTTTTTTCCTTCCAAAAGAGCTTTCATCGCTCTGCTTAGCTTTCATTTCCTGCTCAAGATTAGAAACCTCAAGTTCATGTATATTTCTAAGCACTCTCGTGATACATTCCATCACTAGTAATGCAGCGCAGACCCCGAGCCAAGGAGCACTCAGAGAGATGGATGGGGCAGGATACAGAGAGACAAGAAAACGCCATGAAACTTTGTCTTGTCCGTGCTACCATGTGACCTTGGGAGAGGACTCACGTTGTAGTGCCTGGGCCATGGAGAGAGGGCAGGAAGCCAGTCACTCAAGAGACGAGGGTAATTCAGAGAACCCACCTTGGAAGACTGGCCTCCTGTGACCCAGTTATTGGCCTCCCCTCCTTCCCCTAGACCAAAGAGTGCCAATCTCCTGTGCCGTTCTTTCGGGGTCCACCTTGGCTGGGTAAAGTGATCAACTAACCCATAATGTCAACAACTAAGAGGATTTTGTACATACCATTCCCCCCACTCCAACTAACCCATGAAACGGTATTACTAAAGTGTTAAGATTTTGTTACGTGATCCAGGGTGCACTTTAATACCTTCTATAACTTAACACTAAATTACGTTGACTAACAATGGAAATGTAAGGCTGACCAGTGACAGCAATATTTAAGAACCCAATACAATGATGGTAGATGGCCATCAGCTCCCTGCTTGGTGGGGTCTTGTGTTTATTCTTTTTTTTTTCTTTTCCAGAGACAGAGTCTCACTCTGTTGAGTGCAGTGGTACAATCATAGCTCACTGCAGCCTCGAACTCCTAGACTCAAGTGATCCTCCCACTTCAGCCTCCCGAGCTGCTGTGACTACAGGTTCGCGCCACCATACCCGGCTACGTTTTTTATTTTTTTTTTAGAGATGGGATCTCGCTATGTTGCCCAGCTGGTCTTGAACTGCTAGCCTCAAGCAATCCTCCCACCTCGACCTCCCAAAGCTCTGGGGTTATAGGTGTGAGCCACAGCACCTGGCATTGTGTTTATTCTTAAACAACAGAATTGGTGATATCAGATTGGTTTTCCACAAGTCTTCACGTTACATCATTTTCCCACCACAGGTGGGAATGGTAAGGCTCTGGGAGGTGCATCAAATAAATAGACGGTAGGACAAGAAAATGTCCCCAGACCTTTCAGTCTATCAGTCAGGCAATGTGGGTGTGTCGCGTGTCCAAGGACGACTCCTTCCCGCTGCACTAGGGCAGCAGGTTCACAGACAAAGAACAGATATTTCACCACGAGTTGTCCAATTCCGAAATCTGAAGTTGTTTTCTCTCTACTAGTCTGAAAATCAGACTGCTGAGAATCGTGATCAGACCATATTGATCACTCCTCTAAGCATCTCTTCAAGGGATTCTCCAGACACATTTGACTGAGCTGGATTTAATTGAAGCACTTTGCTGTCTACAGATGCTATCAGTTTAGCTTTGTGAAAATTATGAGTTTAAGGACCCAGGTTCCCTAAGGAAGTCTGAGCACTGATGTTCTTGATGTCCTGCATTTCCCCCGGCTTAGGGAAGGGCTTTGGTAAGTCTCTTCCTCCTTTCCAGGTGAACCCTACATTTCTAGCACCTTCTCAGCCATCAGCCATTCTGTCTTTCTGCCCAGATTTCTCTTCTTGACAAGCAATGGTTTGCAGAGTGACACCAAGACCTCACACCCCACATTCCAAACACATTCCATGCAACTCTGAGAAGCAACTTCCCTGTTCCTTCCCACCGTGTATTTTAAAAGTCATCTTCGATGCCTCGGGAGAAAGTCATTCCGGCCGATGGCTCCTGGCCTGATTCTTCGATTAATTGACAGTGGGGCAGAGTGGGCATGATGGGTATGCAAAGGAGATAGATTTTCAACCTCTTTAATTTTTGAACCTATTTCCTCTCATAGCGTGAATGGAATTTTAAAATGACATCTAAAGCACAGCAGGAAAATAATGTCAAGCAAGTGCTAGGAAATGCTTCCCTCCGGGTACCATTCAAAAAACCAAACTCATTTGAGAGATGTTCCAGGGTTCCGAACAGCTGAGAGGGCACTGGCTTTGCCTCGCCGACTACTTCAAGGCAAGGGCCGAGCGTGTGTGGGGACGAGTGCCAAGGTCCTGCGCTCCGAGCGGGAGCCGTGAGTCAGCCCTGCCTGGAGACGCCCACGGCAAATAGGCATTCAGACTTGTCGCCATGCTATCTGGAGGCGTGTGTAGGTGGATCTCGTGTTTCAGATGCTTTCAGAGTATTTTGTCATGTCATTTGTTCCATTAAGGTTTGTTTAAAAGGAAAAAAAAATCCAGGAAGCCAACGTCAACAACTAAGAGCATTTTGTAAATACCATTCCTCCCACTCCAAGTGGCGGTGCCCACATCAACGCTCACCCACCCGTCCGTGATGCCTTTGAAAGAAATTATGCGAAGACAGCAGTCGAAAATTCCTATTATGGCACGAAGCTTTTTTACCAAACATCTACTCTGATTTTTATACTTTTGAACACAAGGAGCCAGGACTGTACTTTGGAGTGCAAGCCCTGTTCTGAAATGGATGAGTCATGTTGCCAAGAAACACGAAGCCGGTGGGCAGCAAAGCAGAAACGTGTCCTTGGGACAATGACTTCTGTGAGAGGCCCTCTTCATGCTGATATAACGTGTGTCCCTGCATCCGTGGGGGGCGAGGAGGGGTGCTTACGTAGCCCACCCAAAAGGGGCATAAAGTTCCTCAACCACGATCGGGGCAGAACGTTCCACCAGGGCTGGCAGGGTTGTGCTGAGACATCAGGAAACAGCCCAAGATGAAAAAGAGGTTGAGTGACATGAGAGTCGTTTAGGGAGCATTTGGATCTAAAAGGAGATGTTGTTTCTGTTTGTTTCTCACCTAAAACTACAGTGCTATGATCCTGTCCCGCCACGGACGCAGGGAAGCTTGCGAATGTTCTGTGGGATGGTTGGTTGTTGGGTTTGGGAAGCAGGAGGCAGATAGAGAAGAAGAACAAGAGCGGCTGAAACGCGACTGGGGAAAGACGTGTGGCTGGGAGGGACACCTCTGCTCCCGGCTCCAACTCAGAGAAACCACAGAGGGTGCGTTCCCACCAGCAAGAGGATTCCGGTGCAGCCTGGAGTTTCTGTCTCCACCTAGGGATGGGGTTGCAGCCAGCTCGAGTTTGGGGCTGACTCAAAGTAACTGAGACAATCTTTCAAAGCAAAGAAAGACTTGTGGTCCAAATCACGAATGTGCGTGCGTACGTGTGCATGTGTGTGCACCTGTACACGCATGTATTCCCTACAGGCATATATAACTTACCTCTGTGCGCTGGGAGGGCAGCATTCCGACAGCAGTGGGCACACCCAGCACCCAGACATTGGCCTCTAAATACCCTTCTCCGCTAAAGGGAACCAGCGCTCCTCGGGGAAGTGAATGATTCCATGGCCCAGGCGGGAAAAGTAAAAGTGAGTTGGGAACAGCTACTTGTGCCAGAAGAGAAAGAAGCGTTCAGATAACGACTGGCGGATTGTCCAGGAGTCACAGAAGCCACCCTGAAGGGGATCCCGGTGGACAAACCCAAGGCATTTAGAGAATTAAAATAATGTTAGAAATGGATCATAACTCAATAGGTAACAAAGAAAAACACAGTCCGTATTGACGTAGGTATGAACAGATACTTACAGAAGTTTACGGAGTAACAGGATACTTACGTTGTTTCTAACTACTCTGCTCAAAATTCTTCTTAATAACAAAGGGAGAAAGAATAAATTCAGCGTGGAGGACTCCGGCAGACACCATAATCACGTATCAAAGTAAACCTCACCACAAACAGGACAAATTCAAGTTGTGTACCTCCTGACGAACGCATCGAGAAGAACACAGCATCACCTCTCTGATATTCCTGCCAAAAACGCGCAACCAGAATCTAACCGTGAGAACGCCTCAGACAAACCCAAATTGAGGGACAGTCTATACCCGACTGGCCTGTGACCTTCAAAAATGCCAAGGTCCTGCAAGTCAGGCAATGCCGGAGACACTGCTCCAGACGGAGAGACTGACGTGGCACGACAACTAAACACAGGACGAGACCCTGCACGAAACCCGTTGGCTATCCAGGCTCTGAAATGAGCTCAGAGGATCAGACTGTAAAACGACCTCATTTTTCAAATCACAATTTTGACAGCTGCGTTATGCTAAATAAAGGAGAACGCTCATGTTTGCAGGAGAGACACATTCAAGCATTCAGAAATCATGGGGCATCCAGTCAGCAACTTCATCTCAAATGGTTCCAGAATGAAAAAAAAAAAAAAAGAAAGAAAGTACTATTTGCAACTTTTCTATAATTTTGAGATTGTTCCAAAATTTCTTCAAAAGGAACCTTGCAGGGAAGGTAAATTCTACAAGGATTTTGCATAAATTAACACAGCAGTGGGGCTTTCTGGATGATGATTCTAAGCCAACAAGCCTAACAGATTTATCTAGGAAATTTTTCAAAGCACACACATACATACAGAGAAACATCCAGATTTAGCTGCTGTCTCTAGTTGAGTTGGGCTCCAGCACGGAGGCATCGAGGCTGAACCACAGAACTGGCCCACGGTTTCGTGTGTTGAGTGTTACGACACAGGTGAAGGGTTCTAGAGAAATTTGGGTGGATGTCAAGAAACACTTGCTGCCTTTCCTCCTGTTGATATGGTGCCCAGATTAGCACACTAGGATGGTAACTCCCTGGGGCAGATCACTCGCTCTG
Organism: Lepilemur ruficaudatus; assembly: GCA_963574885.1. NCBI lineage: Eukaryota > Metazoa > Chordata > Mammalia > Primates > Lepilemuridae > Lepilemur > Lepilemur ruficaudatus. Next base: position 21,354 of record CAUYRT010078907.1, read on the forward strand.
ACTCTTCCAGTCCCTGTCCCACCTAGCTATTGCCACTTAGCTTTTGTAGGCCATGTGGCCACACAGGATCACCTCCTCTGGCATATATAAAAGAGAAAAGTGTGAAACTCTCATCTTTCTCTCAATCAAGAGTACAAAAGTCAGGAGCAGACAAGTTCGAATTCTATCTCAAGGAGGATACCAGACCGCAGCCATGAAAAGCTTTGGAGCCGCACGGGGTCACTAATTGACAATCGGGCAGTCTCGTGGACTCTCACGAGCATCACCTGAATGTAAAGCTTTAAATGTCCCGGAAAGCAGAGCTAAATTTCCCCTTTAAATGTCCCCTTCCCGGGTCTGAATGGAGTGAAACCCACCGCCAGCTGGTTCCCACTGCCAATTACTGGCCGGCGTATCCTGTCTGGGTGCAGTGAGACAGGGCTCAATGAATTCCACGATTTTTATGGCAGAGACAAACTTCTAGAGTTGTCTGGGATTTATTTCAGGCCCTCTTTATGATGGGAAAGTAAAGCCTCCCTATTTGTACAAGCCACTGCGTGTTTACAGAGAGATTCTAAACAGACTGTCAACGGGAGAGCGTGGGGCTGGCCTAGTTTTACAGAGAATCTTAATTAGTAACACCAGCAAAAAATCCCATTTGGACCAAAATTTCATGTTGCAAAAGTTTTTTATCTCAACTCCCCTAAGGCTTATGGATGACTCTTTATTTCTGGAAGCTTCTCATGAAAAGAGAGTAAGAGAATCCAAGATCATATATTTATCTCATTATATCAAAGTAACAAATTCAAGCAACTCCAAGCTCACAAGTTAGAACATGAGAATGAATCCGTAGAAAGACTCTTAAAGCCAGAAACTTTGGGTTTCCTGGAGAGAAATCCTTCTGCATCAGGGAAGAGTTCACCCAGGAGAACTGCTCTCCTGGCCTGGGAGGAGCATCTTCAGTTAGAACAAGGTATCTTTTCTCCTAAGTTGGCGTTTCTCAAACATTAATGTGCGTAGGAACTCCCAGGGGATCTTGTTAAAATTCAAGCTTTGATTCAGAAGGTCTGGGGCAGGGCCTGAGAAGCTATGTTCCTAAGAAGCTCCCAGGTCCCACAGACCACACTTTGAGCAGCGAAGTTCTAGGTGATGACTGTGAGTCTCACAACCGGGCACCGCCTCACTCAGAAGTGCCTCCCAGACGAGTTAGGGGAGGCTGTGATGCTAGAGAAGAGTGACTGGGTTGGGCAGCCTAGAAGAGGAAGATGCTCTGGTTCCTGGAGCACTTAGCTTCTCATGAGAGATGTGACCCAATGATATGTCACTGGATGCCCAGCAGCACCACTTACAAAGTAGTTTCCCCATGCTCGTCCAAGGACGCTCAAATCTTATGCTGCCTGGAGACAAAGAATCCCAGGTGCGGCTTAGATTTACCATTTAGGGTCTTACCACCGAGGGAATTAGGATGCTTCAGCTGCCCGTGATACTATACTCTTAAAATGGTGCTACAGACTGAATGTTTGTGTCCCCTCCAAAGTCACACGTTGAAACCTAATCCTCAATGTGATGGCGTTGGAGGTGGGGGCTTTGGGACGTGATTAGGTCACTAGGGTGTAGCCCTCCCGAATGGGATTAGTGCTCTTTTCAAAGAGGCCCCAGAGAGCTGCCCCTCACTGCTTGCCCCGTGTGAGGACACAGCCATGTCCCTCTAGGAACCAGAAACAGGTCCTCACCAGACACCAAGTCTGCTGGTGCCTTGGTCTTGGACTTCCCTGCCAACAAGAGCTGTGAGAACTAAATTTCTGTTTGTTGTATGAGCCACCAGTCTATGACATTTTTGTTATATCAACCGAGACTCAGAACAGGCTGAGAAAAATAGCTTAAATGGGAAGGATGTTTATTATTTTACTTAACAAGAGGTCTCGAGATAGTTCATTTCAGGTTCGGTTAATTCAGCAGACAAGAGGTGGTCAATCGCTCACGTCGGTCACGTGCTGACCTCCTGCCCGGCAGTCCCCCATGGCTGCCCCGGTTCCCACGTCGTGTCCGTATTACAGAGTGAAGCCTTTCTCAGACTTCCCCCTCATAGCTCACTGGCCAGAATTGAGTCACACGGCCTGGCTGCAGGAGAGAACCCGCAATGAACGGTCGGCACGTTTCAAGTCTTCTGTGAGAAGTGGCTCCCGCTTGCGGAGAAAGAGGGTGGAAGTGGGTGCTGCGTAGACAACCAGCGGTGCCTGCCACGGCTTGCCGGCCACCGCTCCGGCAAGAAGGAACAGCTGTGAACTGGGGCCTTGGGAACTGCCTGGAGCCCTGTGTCATGAGAATTTGCCTGCATGCTTAAAACAGGCAGGACAGAAAGAATCAGTTCTCTTTTCCCGATCTGGAAGGAACTGTCAGTCAAGGCGTGCTAAGCTGTCATTGGTCGAGAGTGGGCATGCAGTCTTGGCTCTAAGAAGCGATTTCAAGTGTTACGAGTCTCTCAAAAATCTCCCATCAGCCCCTTTCACCCCCTCTGCAAAATCACCACCGCAGGCGGTGCACACGCCGTCATCCAGTCTGACCAAATCGCCGCCTACAGAAAAATTCTGGAACTCCGGTTTGGAACAATTGAATGAATTCCTCCCTCCTGATATCTGAATCTCAAACAAAGTAAGAAAAATACAGGAAATGGCTGAAGCTCTAGTATTCAGACTTGGGGGCCTGTAGGTTCCCTGATGCATGTCCTTCCATATCCGTGGATGCTCAGACGTTTTTCCAAATCTGTGAGTCACCTAATATCATTTAAATAAACTCTTTTTCAGATCAGAGCCAGTAGAGTTGCCGGTGCTTGCAATGAAAGAAGGCTGGCTGTTGCAGATGGCATGCCACCTGTGACTTCTCCTTGCAGGGGAACAGAGAGGGGGCGTAACGCCCTCCTTTGAAAAACGCAACTCTAATTCTATCCACTAAGTGATTTCTGGAAGCCTATTATTGAACCATTTTCACATTATTCAGGCCACATTTTTAACACTGAAATCAGCCCATCCAGGTGAGAAACAAAACATCTACCTGAGGTCTCATGCTAATCGGCACCCTCAGCTCCGCCTATGCGTATATCTGATCCCTCCGCAAACAGATATGGACCCAATCTGCAGCCACGTGCTACCAAGTTGCCTGGCAAACAATGCGCGGACCTCCTTCTGTCCCTAAAGTAAAAGAACGCGTTAGTTTTATCAGGGCATTCAGAGCTAGGACTATGTGCCTGCCTCTCTCACCTCGCCCTAGAGATTTGGCCAAACAATGTCTCTCCATTGTGAAAAACAAAACAAAAAGCAATCACTCTTAGAAATATTAAACTTCACTCTTAGCTTCCAAAATGACACTAAAGTCCTTTCTCCAAAGAGATCTTCAATCGGGTATTTGGTCTTTATGACAAGAGAGACCAAAGATGCCTGTGTTGAGCAGCAATTATGAGATAAGGCGTAATAGACAGCCATCCCTATTGAGGTGACAATATTTCATTACCCTGAATCAAACTAATGCACCATTATAATAATCTGATCATCAGGACACTGGTTCATTCAGACTAATAGCCCACAAAATGTCAGCCTACAAAACGAAGCTGAGCTTGGATATAGGCACAGATAGGCCACTCCAGGGGCCATCCGTGGCACAGACCTGGGGAGAGAATCCCGCATTCGCAATCACAAATCAACCCCTCCACGCCCTATGGGGAAAATCTGGAGAGACAGTGTGCATTGTGACATGCCTGTTGTGAGAAATGGCCTGATTGTCACTTGGGCACCGCGCTATTCTCTTGACATCTGCATGGTATATTATTGTACTATAGCCGCTCGACCCAATGTTCAATTAAAAAAACGGTTTCCTAGCAACCAAAACAATATTATTGTGCTGTCACAGGGAAAGCACCAGATTAGCAGAAAATCCAGATTCCAAGTTCTGAATCAGGACTTCCGGCCAAACACATGCTCTGCCCCTGACTCAGAGAAGTCTCCACGGCCCACACGCCCCACGGGGCTTTCGGCCCCGGCCCCGGCATGGCTGGCACCCCAGGCGGGTGGCTGCCGGGTGAGGCACCAGTGCTGGACAAGTGCTCAGGGCCCGTAAGTGACCAGGTGGGGGTGTGGGAGGCCCAGAAGGCCCCGCGGGTACGCTCGCTGCCACGGCGCAATCTGCAGCGCCCAGATTGTCCCAGCACAATCCCAGCCCTCTTTGTGCTTTGCCATTTCTTTGGAGGCACCTCCCTCCTGTGCTGCCTGGGTGTAACATGATGTCCTCAGCTCTCCTCTTTAGACAGCTTGGATTCCTCCCCCAAGGCGCTGGCAGCCTCCCTTGCCCTACGGGAAAGTTGTTGGCAATGAACTTGAGAATGACTGTCTGGGACGAGGGAAAGAGCAGACCTGGGCGCTCCTGCACCAGGACCTGTGCAGCCTCAGGGTGGCCCCTGGGGGACGGGGCAAGGACAGAACTGAGTCCTCATTTCCCTTCCTCCATCTGCCACTCTAGACTGGGGACGGGGGTGCAGAATAGGACAGATGCTCTAAGATTCTTCCCTGAACCCCAAGTTTGGTAAGATGTCCCTTCCGTATACTTTCAGGACAACCTGTGCATATTTGTGTTATTTTTAATGTGGTAACACCGATCGCGTACTTTATATATTGGAAATGCCTGGAATTTCTGCTTTGTGGGGATGAGACTTCACCTTATTCATTGCTTATTGCTCACATGTAACATGACGCCAGGCAGGAAAAAGAAAAGGAGGTGAAAGAAATTCAATTTCGTTCTCACACATCACACTGAGACTGCGTTGCAGGGAATACAGTGGTGTCCTTGCCCTGGGAGGGCTTGCAATCAGCAGAAAAAAAAACTTTGTGGCTAAGGACAGAGATGGGGACTCCAGGACAGGAGTGGGTTGGCAAAGATAGATTTTCAGAAGTCGCTTGGCTGTGCTCACAAGTTGGGGAAAGGAATCAAAGCCTCCAACAGAGGAGCCCTTCACCATGCACCCCATGTCCCACCCATGGCAAGCCCACGTGTTGGAAGAAACAAAAGGTGCTTTCCTCTTACCTTAAGAGGGTCCCTATCAATGCTGGTTGTTTAAATTTTCCCTTCTGATTTTTTATGTCTTTCTCCATAAAGACACCTTTGGAAACCTCAACTCAAACTGGATTAACAACTAAGGAAATCTGTTGTTCCACTGGACAGGAAGTCGGACAGCACAGGCACCTCAGGCCGCTGGTTCTACATCTCTGTGCTCTTCTCCTGCTGATTCCCCCCTCCTGTGCTGTGTTGAACTCATCCTTCAGCTGCTACAAAATGGCTGCAGAAGCTCCAGCCATCACATCAGGCATGGTGTTAGGGGCTGAATTGTATTCTCCCAAAATTCATATGTTGAACCTCAGGATCTCAGAATGTGACTGTATTTGGAGACGGGGGACTTTAAAAAACTAGTTAAGGTAAAATGAAATCATTAGAGTTGGCCTTAATCCAACCGGTGTCCTTATTTTTCAAAAAGAGATCAGGACATAGGCACACAGAGGGAAATAACATGGGAAGGCACGGGAGAGGGTGGCCATCTGAAAGCCAAGGAGGCCTCAGAAGAAACCAGCCCTGATGACACCTTGAATTTGAACCTCCAACCTCCAGAATGGTGAGACAATGTATTTCTGTCGTTGAAGCTACCCGCCCTGCTGTATGGCGGCCCTAGAAAACTAACACACGTGGCAACATTTACAAACACAAAAGGGTGCACCCTCCAACCTGGGACTCTGCCCTCAACAAACCTGGCCACATGTCTCATTGGCCAGACCCCTTCCTAGTCAACCTGGCGAGACGAATGACATTGCCCCGTTCAGACTACACCCCTCATCTGAGATGGAATGAATGTGGGGAAGGAAACCACCCCAGGGTCACCGCACAGCCCCAGGTAAGAGGTCACCATTCCCTCTCTGTGTCCCTGTCCTTTGCCACTCACACCCCAGAGACCACAGGATAGGAAGCCTCCAAACGTGGAAAACGAACCATTGCATGACTTATTACAGCTGGTGGTATTTGCCTGTCAAATTCTTTGACAGTATGCGGGTCTATTGGATTTGTATAGCAACTAGCAGTCATCTACCTTTTGAAATCAAATCTTATCTGTAAAGAAAGATCGCAGCATCTAAAAGAAAGAATCACTCTGTATTTGTCCTTTGGGGTCACATGGCAAAATGTTCCTTGTCACCTAAGGATCGTCCGGACAGCCCACAGTGCCCCTACATAGTCAGTGCTCAGTGGGGAGCGAAGATCACTGCTGACTTTAAGAACCTTTGTTTTATGAGAAAAAGGAGGAATTGAATGAAAATCTAGGCAATGTTTGTATATCAGTCAGGGTTTGCCAGAGAAACAGAGCCAGTAGGATATATATAGATAGAAAGAGATTCATCGTGGGAATTGACTCATGCAATAATGGAGGCTGAGAAGTTCCATCAGATGTCATCTGCAAGCTGGTGGCTTAATTCAGTCTGAGTCCAAAGACCTGAGAAGCAGGGGGGCCCCTGGAGTAACTCCCAGTCCAAGGCCAAAGGCCTGAGAACCAGGGTGGAGGGTGCGGGATTGCAGTAGGAACAGGTGTTAAGTTCTGGAATCCGAAGGCCCAGGAAATAGGAGCTGCATGTCCAAGAGCAGAGGAAGATGAGATGATCCACCTCGAGATGAGAGAGAGAATCCTCTGCCTTTACTTATTTGTTTGTTTATTTTTTAGAGACAGGGTCTTGCTCTGTCACCCATACTGCAATGCAATAGTACAATCACAGCTCACTGCAGTCTCAAACTCCTGGGCTCAGTCGATCCTCCTGCCTCAGCCTCCTGAGTAGCTGGGATTACAGGCATGCGCCACCACACCCAGCTAATTTTTCTATTTTTATGAAGACACAGGGTCTCACAACGTTGCTCAGGCTGTTCTTGAACTCCTGGCCTCAAGCAATCCTCCAGCCGCAGCCTCCCCCACAGTACTAGGATTACAGGCGTGAGTCACCGTGCCCGGCCTGGATTTTTTGTTTTATCTGGGCCCTGAATGGATTGGATTGGATTACACTCACCCACATTGAAGAGGGCAGGTCTTCTTCACTCAGTCTACTGATTCCAATGCTAAACTCTTCTGGGAATACCCTCGCAGACACACCCAGGAATGATGTTTTACCAGCTATCTGGGTGTCTCTTAACCCAGTCAAGGTGACACACAAAATTAATCATCACGCTTTGAGAACCAAAGAGAACCAACCAAAGTCAACCAAATGATTGAAACGTTACTACCACTGTTGGTTGCAGCGTAAAACAAGAATAAGTAAAAAAGAAAGGAAAGAAAGAAAGAAAGGACAGGCAGAAAGAAAGGAAAGAAAGACAGAAAGAAAGAAACGTTAGATGTCATCCTTCAGCAATGATTCTATCCAGAGTTTGGTCCCTCTGCTCAGAGGTGACTATATGGTTTCTTTGTAAATGGGTTGGGCATTTTATAAATTTGGGGGAAGATGTTGGATATACTGTCCTGCTACCCTCTCACACAACAGTGCTGCAGTTCTCTGCTACCCAAAGGACACCATGCTGGGGACTACCCCACCCACAGCACCTGCTGAAGGGAAATCCTTAATCAACCACATTTTAAACAGCATGGCTTCGGGGACATCACGTGAGCTCTTTGCCCGTAATCCTCCTCCCTGCCACATGCACACCCTGGAGAAGGATTTGGGTCCTGCCAGGCGGATGGAATTTAAAGCTCTCATGAGGAAAAATGGTACGGAAGCCGTGTCCTCAGGTCACCAGCCTTCCTAGGACGAGTTGCTTAACAAAAGCAGCGATCTGGGCTCCACGCCCAGTGACCTTATCACTGCCAGAGGCTTCAGCATGGCTTCACAGCACAAGCGACCACCTAAGCCTGCCCAAATTGAGCTAAAAGCCGGGTGACCTGGTGGCCTGAGCAGTGGATAATGGTTGGGAGTTTCTGTGTCTGACTGAGCAGGTCTCTGAGCTCTTAGAACCTCAGTTTCCTTCACTCTCAATGACAGAAAGAAAAAATACACCTTCTACGAGGATGCGGAGGAACTGGAACTCCCATACCCTACTGACGGGCGTGTAAAATGGTACAACCACTTCGGAAACAGCTCGGCAGTTTCTTAAAAAGTTAAACATACACCTACCCTAAGACTCAGCCATTCCGCTCCTAGATATTTACCCAAGGGAAAAGAAACTACTCACATGCAAAGACTTGTGCATGAAATGTTCATAGCAGCTTTATTGGGAATAGCCCAAACCTAGACATATCCCAAAGGTCCATCAGCAAGTGAATGAACAGATTATGGCACATCTGTGCAGTGCAACAGTATTCAGTCAACACAGGAATGGACCCTTGACGCACACAATGATATGGAAGAGTCTCAGAATGCTGAGTGAAAGGAGCCAGACAAAAAAAAGAGGACATATTCATACTGTATAATTTTGCTTATGGAAAGTTCTAGAAAATGAAGACTAATCTATAGTGACAGAAAGTATGCCAGTGGGTGCCTGAGAATGGGGTGGATGCCAGAGAGGTTACCAAAGCATGTGAGGAAACTTCTGGGGATGGTGGGTGTGTTCGTTTTATTTATTGTGATGGTGACTTCACAGGTGTATACGGATGTCAAAACTTATTGACTATAACCCTTTAAATATGTGCAGTATATTATATGTCAATTGGACCTCAATAAGCTTTTTTTGTTGTTGTTTAATAGACCGGGTCTTGCTCTGTTGCCCAGGCTGGAGTGCCACGGCTCCATCATAGCTCACTGCAGCCTCCAACTCCTGGGCTCAAGTGATCCTCCTGTCTCAGCCTCCTGAGTAGCTGGGACTACAGATGTGCACCATCACACCCAGCTTATTTTTAAATTTTTTTTGTAGGGATGGCATCTCCCTATGTTGCTCAGGCTGGTCTCAAACTCCTGGCCTCAAGTGATCCACCTACCTCGGCCTCCCAAAATGCTGGGATTACAGGTGTGAGCCACTGTGCCTGGCCCAGTAACTCTATTTTTAAACATATACGTCTTTTACACTCTTCCTAGAACTGTCTCCTGTTTACCTGTTAAAGACTCAATTTGTGCATCTATCACCCTTCCTAGGGAGGTTTTTTGACCACTGTTCCTTTTCTCTCTCACACATACACCCTGTTTAGGTCTCCTCTGTGCTCACCTGTCCCTCTCTAATAACACTTTATTTAGAGTGTTTTGTAATGACCAATTGGCTGGTGTGGTGCTGCAGGGTAGGGCTCCATATTTTATATGTATCCTTGGAACTTACCATGGTGCCAGGCACAGAGATGCTCAGTGAGTGTTTGTTGAATGAATGAATGAATGAAAGAATGAAAGAATCTTAAAATATTTAGTTTGCATCTTCTAAAACACTAGATACCTAAATAGGGGCATAATATATGCTTAATAGTCAATAGAGGGAAGGAAGGAAGGAAGGAAGGAAAGAAGGAAGGAAGGAAGGAAGGAAGGAAGGAAGGAAGGAAGGAAGGAAGGAAGGAAGGAAGGAAGGAAGGGAGGAAGGATGGGGATCTATTGGCCTGACCACACCTCAGCCTGTAGCATCTGAGGCTGTATTTCTGCATGACCCAGAGTTAGCTTCTAAAAGCTCCCCTCAAACCCTTCCCAATAACTGTAGTGCTCCCAGGCCAGCAGCCCAGATGCCCTGCTTCCTCCATATAAGGGATCCCCGGGTCCCGTCCACCCCAGGTTCAATCTCTGTTGTGACATCAAGACTTTCCCAGGCCTTTCCAAATCAATACTTCACCTGGAGAACGTTCTACTTTGCCGTGGTGTTGGGGGGGGGGGAATTGAATAATTTGTTCCAGTTGGATGCTTTCCTTTCTTTCTAATACACCCCAATTTCCCAAATTATAATTAAAAGGAAAATATTAGCACACAAACAGCATTATAATATTGAATTGCTGTATTTGGTGGACTTTTCTCTGTAAATCCACATCAACGGGCAATTTAACAATAGGAGAAATCTCAGTGGGAATTCAACAGATGAAATTAACACAGCGCACAGCTCTGGACTAAAATATTTCTTTGCCCATGTAATTGCTTGCAGCCACCCTTGTGTAAAAGCCCCCATCAGATTACGGGATTTGTTGTATGTAAATTGAAGTCTAAATGGTTGGTAGCACCTTTCAGCTCTGCAATGCTGGAAATGAGTTTTTTAATAGGAAATTAGATTAGTAATATTTTAGTCAACAAAAATGTGGAAAAATTCTGCATAAAGATGAGAAAATTATTCATGCAAAGAGACTTTTAGCATCAAGAGTGAACGATTGTTGAAATCTGTGAGTGGTTATTCACCAAAGAATTTGTCTACGCCTCTCCCGGCCCAAGCCGGGACAGAACACAAAATGATTTTCTTCATACCTTTATCACAAGACTCCACCACAATTAATGTTCTAGATAATGACAGTACTTCCCTTTTTCTACAGCTCCCTGCGGCATGTGTGTAACCTGGGAGCCAAAATCAGCTGCAGGGCAATCACCGTACCCCCCGCACCCCAATGCACGGGTGTGGGCAGCGATGCTTGTTCTAGAAGCCCAGAAGGCTAAGGCTGGGGAACATGGCTCTTCAGGGCCAGAGAAAGGGGAATGTGTCATTGGGTCTCTCTCCCTCTCACCCCAGGAGAGTGGCTTGGGAGCTCAGTGCGGAGCACACAGTCCCACTGAGGCAGAGGGAACCCGAGCAGAGAAAACAGTGCTTAAGGGTCTGGTCCCAGAGGCTCCAAGTGCCGTGCCAAGGAGGAGGGGACTGGAGGATTTGCTTTTGGAGACAACACCTGGAAGTAAAGACCCCTGAGGAAGGATCTAGGTTTTGTGGAGCATGAAACTCATCCAATTAGAGGACCTCTCTTTGTGGAAAGAATATAGAAAATTATGAATACGCCATTAGGCACGAGGTCTCTGGAGGGGCTGTGGCACTTCAGCCTCACGAGCTGCCCTGTGAATCTGCCTGTGCCCGTGACGCATTCTACAAAGAGGGAGGAAACGGTTCACGCCCCCGTGACCCACGGTTGGGGTGAAAACTACACCAAGGGAATGGGTGGGTGTTTTTTGCACTGAGCTTGGGCGATGCGGAGAAAGTGGGCAGAGCATTGGTGTCTGGGGCTGGTCCCCGACGAGGAACATAAAGGTGGCTGGAGGCGGCTTGTGCGGCCGCCTCCTCCAGAAGCGGGCAGAGGACGGTGTCTGGCAAGAGGCACCGGCCTGCGACAGCAGAGGCGCCCTCCGAACTGCACTCAGAGAGCGGCACGAGGGGCAGGAAAGCAGCGCCAGGTAAAACCGGGTGCCCGAGGAGCCCGCGAATGGGCCCTTCCCCCCGCCTGCTTCAATTGTGCAGCTTTTTCCCCCTAGTTTACAGAAGTTTAAGTGCAAAGGCTGAGGACGGCCACCTGGGAGCACAGCTTCACGTCGCAACTCTTTAGGGCAGGGGTCCCCAACCTTTTTGGCACCAGGGACCAGTTTCGTGGAAGATAATTTTTCCACAGACCGGGGGCCAGGGAGAGGAGAGGGAAATGGTTTGGGGCTGATTCAAGCACACGGCATTCATTACATTTGCAGCCGCTCCCCAGCGCTAGCATCACCGCCTCAGCCCCACCGCAGATCAGCATTAGATTCGCATCAGGAGCCGCAACCTGCAAGGATCTAACGCCACGGCTGATCTGACAGGAGGCGGAGCTCCGGTGGCGAGGCTAGCGAAGGGGAGCGGCTGTAAATACAGATGAAGCTTCGCTCGCTCACCTGCCGCTCACCTCCTGCTGTGTGGCCGGGTTCCTAATAGGCCACAGCCAGTACTAGTCTGCAGCCCAGGGGTTGGGGACTGCAGCTTTAGGGCTCATTCTGCCCTAAACTGTCCAAGGTTGAAATGGCTGAAAGAGAGGGAGAAGTACCTAGGGGACAGCTCACAAGAGAGGGAAGTTTAGCAAACAGAGCCATCGATGAGACCCCGCCAGCCACTTCACATAGCTGGCTCAGGATTTTATGTCGTCATAGTGAGAGCACTGACTCTATGAAAAGCCACGCTGCCTAGCTCTACCACTCACTTGCTGTGTGACCCTGGACAAATAATAAACCTCTCTGTGCTCAGTTTTCACATCTGTAACGTGTGGACTATGCTAGCACCTACTTCATGGCACTGTTGTGCATTAAATTACACAAAGCACTTAGAGCAGAATCAGAAATTCAAGGTATTATTCTTACCTTTCTTTTGAAATGATGATTATGCAGACTGGCAGATCTCAAGCGTGGTGTACCTTAGCATCACCTGGCAACATTTTTTTAAGTAAACTTTTTATTGACACATACCGTACAAATGGAAAAGTACACAAGTGATAACTCTGCAGCTTAACACATTTCTGCAAAAGTACCTACGCTCCAGACCACAAGCAGAACGTTGCCACACGGGAAGTGCTTCCATAACTGCAGGTTCTCTAGCCTTTTTCCAGAACATCTGATAATAGAGAATAGCCTTAGAACTCCCAGCGCCAGGAAGGAGGCAGGTGGCACAGAACCAGGGAGAGGCAGCCTCGACCAGGCCCCTTGTCTGAGCTGAACACGTCTTCCCGTCCAAGCCAAATCTTAGAGGAAGAAAGGAGTGTGTCCTGGACACCCAGGCACTGCTGCAGGGCAGGTGCCCTCCCTTCCAGCTCAGCCTGTGCACTTACGGGCCAGCTGGCCTCGTGATGGACGGAGCCCAGGCGGCCTGGGGACCCGCTGCCAGGCACTGCCCGTGCGGCGGGCAGGTGACTTAACCTCTCTCCCTCTGCAATACAAAGATAAGCTACGCCGTGCGGGCACTGTGAGTAGTCAGTGAGCCGGCATCCACGTAACGCCCAGTTGATAACTAGTACTCAATAATTTCATTGCCATCACCCCAGGTTTTGTGGTATTTCTTGTCCCCCTGCCAGAAAGCATTGCCCATCCTGGCCTCTTCCCTAAAACCCTCACTCCTCCGGGCCCCCTCACCTGCTAAGACTTTTTTCTGTGTCTCTTTCATCTTTCTCTCACCTCGCAACCCACACCATTTACTACCTTTTCCACACATCCTACTCTAGAGTCCAATCAATTTAGCATTCTCATGGGTACAGTCTTTTATTTTTTGGCTAATTGTTTCCTAATTCTTTCATGTTGGAATAGAAGCGTCCTTCTAAACAGTTGGCTGTTGGAAGGTAGAAGCTGTGCCCAAGATTTTATTTTATTGTAATATTACACAGCATGTTCATCCCATAGTACCTGCTCAACACTTTCCAAATTGACTTGAACTAATTCTCTTCCCCCCATCAGAATGAAATTGATTCGATCATGTTGCCTTTCTGCACCACTGTTAGGCAGGGGATTCCAGGATTGAAAAGCTGACAGGTTCCCAAAGAGTCTTGACTTGCTTTAAATAAAGCAGCGAGTCCAGGACATTTTAGGGAGGCCACCATGAGGACAGCACCATGGGGAAGATGAAGAGACACAAAGCACAGTCTCTGCCTGCAGGAAGCCGAGGTACCAGTGAGACCAATAAGACATGAGCATACAAAAGCATTTCCAATGCAAAACCAAACCGAAGTGCTCACTGGGAAGTTGGATATGCCATGGAAGAGCTCTGCATGGTGAGAAATCAGCCAGGGAGAGTTCACGAAGAAGGAAACAGACTGAACTGGACTTTGACGGGTACAGCAGGATTCAGGCAGGCAAATGGCCAGGGGGTGGGAGAGACCTGCCAGTCCAGAGCAATGCAGTGGATCCAAGGAGTGAGGGTGTGATTGGATAGGACGGGAAGTTTGGGGATGGGGTGCAATGGGGAAAAAAAGGCTGGAAAGGTAAGTCTGGCTCATATAGAGCCTCAAAGCCAAGCTAAGGAAATTAGACATCTTGTCTTAGACCGTGAGACTCTATAAGACCAGAGCTGCAGAATGGCTTGATAATGTTAGGTCTGAGGAAGGGTGGTCTGGCTTCACTACACCCCAAACGAAAAACTTCAAGTATAGCTGGCCCTGAATAGTCTCGAACGTTACCCCTTGGCCGCAGGACAGCCTGGTCCTGCCCACCAGGGACTCTTCAGGGTCAGAACAGCTGTGGTGTGTCCTCAGTTCTCACGTGTCCACCTGCATGTGGACGTTCCTCGCTCACGCTGGGAATTCCTTCTACACACTGGCCTGTCGTTCACGAAGGCAGCCCCTCTTGTTGCAAAAGCAGCAAAAGAAAAACAAAGGCAAGGATGAGCCATTTGAGAATTCTTGCAACAGCTGTGCAAGCTGGGTAACGGACAAATATTCTGTTACCTGGGACCACATCCTCACTGAGCTGCAGAATCAGGGAAATTAAAGAACGAAGAGATTTAATAGGTTTTTTTTGAGTGTGTCTCCCCAGACGGTACCCAATGGTTCCCCACAGTATAGAATTAAATTACTGTAAAACGCAAAGGCATCTCAAGAAACCAGATAATCTTAATCATTTAAGGAACTTAAGGAGAATAATAAGCTTAAAAAACAAATTATGATTTTGAAGTTATTTACGCAACTAGCATAGAAAATGTTGGGAAATTCCCTCAGACACACAGGAAACCTAAAAAGGAGTTAAAGTACTAATAAATACCCTGAATGCATTCGGCTAATCCTCAAGAAGACAACTTGTTGTTGGTCATTGACAGCCTGGCAAGGTGAGCAGGCTCTCTTGGGAACAGGAGCAGTGGCCTTAGTTCATAAAGTAAGAGTAGAATCCATAATTCTGGAAAGATTATTGCATATGGGGTCCCAGCCTGGGTGCAGGAGGCTGTATGTGATGAATTGGAGACCAAAGCATCCAACAGTCAGTTAACATGAAAGGCTTCAATGGGAGGGGAGGAGGGAATGCGGAAAGAGATGCCATGGATGGGGAGGACAACAGAGAGACTGACTGTCTAGGACAGAGTTTTCTGGACATCTCTGTAAACGCCCTTCTAAGCCCCATGGACAAAATGGGACCACCAGGAAAAGCTTAAGGAACACTTTCACAACGGAATCTGTGAAGAATAACAGCTAACATTTTGGGGGCAATTATTATGTCCTGTGCATGGAACGAAGCAGTTGCATTATCAGTTAATGCTCTTATCAACCCTATGAGGTAGGTATTATTACTGTTCCTATTTCACAGATGAGGACACTGAGGCTTGGAGGGGTTAAATAACTCATCCAAGATCACCCAATAACAGGCAAATCTGGGATTCAAACCCGGGTGAGCTGATTCTGGAGCCGATGCTCTTAGACACTGCACTAAATTTTGTCACAAGCAAGGCTGAGAATATTACCCAGATGGGGGGGGAGGGATGGGAGGGAAACAGTGAGCCCCAGTGGGGCAACAAGGCCCCAGATGACCAGGGCCTTCAGCACAGGTGCTGGTGAATCCACAGGGGGCATGAGCAGCAGAGGCAGTGGCTTCCTGGGTGGCAGAGAAGAGCAAGGCGGCCCAGCATGAAGACCGTGAGACAACATCGGGGTCCCAGAGACACTGGCGACTGGGAGTCTTCAACGTGTAGTTGTCACAGAAGACGCTGTGCAGGAAGGGGACAAAGTGAGAGGAGAGGGACCGGCACTGATCCTGGGAGAACACCAGCACTTAAGGGATGAACAGAGGGAAAAGATCTCAAAGCAAAAACCAGGAAGGAGAGGGGCCAATATTCCATCCACTCAGCTTCATTCGAGCATGTTGAATTTCATCAGGGGGAAAACTCCCATATACTATCAAAAGTCCAGGAGTATTTGCCTCCTGAAGTTTTCTCAACTTCAGACTCACACCAACATCTCTTTTTCTATAACTTTCTCTCCTTCTCCATTATCACTTACAGAAACATTACATGTTTGCTTTCAGCACACAAACACACACAAAAAATGAAAATCAGAAAGACACTATAGCAAAAGAAATGTTTTAATTTCTTTAAAGTTTTATGCAAACAATTCATTTCCACAAACATTTATTGAGTGCCTACTATGAGAAAAAGCCAAGAGGAGCCAGATTAATTTCATAGTCAATTAACTTCACAAAGTTAACTTATCAGAAGTGATGGATGTGAGTGCCCCAGGTGCCATCTGGGGACAGCAGAATGTGATCCAAGCCCGGAGAGCATTTGGAGAGATACAGCTGTGCTGTTTGGTCAGACGAAAGGATACTGGAACAAGAGTGACCAAAGAAAGACTTGCTTAGGGTGGAAATAAAACCAAAGCCAGAAATAAGCCCAGATCACAAGACTGGGATTAGACAAATCCTTGAGGTTAACTGGGTAAAAAAAAAATCAATATGCAGTATCTATGCATCAGAATCCTGCCTCCCAGACAGCCTGAAAGGAAGAACACAGGGTAGACTAAGGGCATACTGGAGGGCTCCAAGTATTTTTAAAAACAATGGCCCAAAGTCTCATCCGGATTTAAATGGATCTGAGTCCTACAGCGTGTGGGTGAATCACTCTGTAAGCTGTCGCAATACCCCTTTGCAAATCTTACCTTCAGACTCACCCAAATGGGATTTAACATGTGTATCTCTAAAAATCCTGGTATCAGTGGGTCTTTTCCCAGTTGATGATTCCATTTTCACAGAAAGACGATAGATCTTAGAAAAGAAATGTAAGAAATGTCTGTAAAGAAAATGGACTCAGACAAGATGTGAGCTGATTAAGTCAGAGCAAAGAGGAGACAGCCTCTTAAAGGAAGAAGGAAAAAACCAATAAAGGATTCATTAAAGTTACATGGTGGCAACAAGCAGAATGTACACTCTGGCAACAGATACTCCTTAATGTAGAGATTTCTTTAATGTAAGCTATTAACCATGCCAACCACCTTAGGCCTTTGTTCTCCTTTGTAAGAAACTTTTAATCAGACATGGAGTAGCATTTCCTACCCTTCAAGGGTGATCAATACTCCCACCTGTGCCAAGAGGCCACCTGCCAATGCCAGCATTTTTGCCAGTCCCTCCAAGACTCAAAAAGGAAGTTGGCATCCTGAGCACAATGTGAATCTTTGACGGTCTCCTAATGGCCAACATTATTAAATAGTAATCACGTGGCACTAGACTCCTCAGCCTTTTGCCATCTTGGGATTCAAAAAGAAGCGTAAGTCCCATTCATTGTCCCATCTCCCGTATCCTTCCAAGAATGAGCTGGTAAACTTGTATCCTAAATCCCAAGTATAGTATATGAGTGTTCTGTGTCTCTGGCTCATCCTCAATTTGAGTTCTAGTGAAAAATAATTATCTTGTGAACATATTCTGAAAAAGTTGTAATTTCGACCACAAATGGAGGAGAGAGCTCTCAGGACGGTCTCCACCCTGGCAAGAACATCTGTCTTCCACAGGAAGCTTGGTGCTCTTCCTCCACTACAGCCCGACTCTCCATTCGGGACATCCATCAGCAGCTACTGTGATGGCCTTTATATCTGGTATTTGTAAAAGGTGAGCTTTTAAGCAATTCTTTTTCTGATTAGACTTTAAAATCTTTTAACAAAGGCCAATCACAAAACATTAGACCAAGAGTTCATTATTGTAAGAGAACTTTCATTTGTCCTGGCCACTGAATGGATGCATAAGAAAAGGGGTGAACAAAATACAAGGCTGTGGTCTGAGCAGTGCTGCCTTCTCAAGGACCTGGAGGAAGACATGTCCATCTGTGCCCTCGTGGTCGGGTCAGCCAAACTCAGCCCAACAGCAGATCCCGAAACAGCCTGTAACTCAGCTCCAGCCCCTTCCAGCTGTGGTTTCAGAGCAGTTCTGCCCACACAGGGACCTGGAGGGAAATACACCCCTCAGTACCCCCGCAGGTGGGCCTGCTGGCCTCAGCCCCATGCGGCTCATACAATGGCACTGTAAATCAGCTCCAGCCCTTCTCAGCTATAGCCTGAGAGCAGTCTTAGCTGCCCAGGGGCCCACTGGGAGACACACCTGTCTATGACCCCAGAGGCAGGTCTGCAGACCTCTAGCTTGGCTGTAGACCCTAAATCAGCCCTGTGACTTGATTTTAGCCCCACTCAACCATGGTCCAAAGCAAGTACTTCCTGGCTATAGGCCCACTCAGTGAAAGTCCTCCTAGGGACCTAGAAGCAGCCACACCTGTCAGCATACCTGGTGACAGACCCACTGTCTGCAGAAGCAGACCCGCATTCCAGCACCAGTCTTACTAACCAAGCATCTAGAGGTAGTCCAGCCCACCCAGGGACCAGACAGGTTCCACATCCACTAGAACCCCTGGTAACAGGCCCCACAACTTTGGATACCACTGCAGACCCAGCCAGAGCCCCATGACCAGACCCACTTTACTGAAATACTGCAGATAATCCCCTCAGCTGGGTACACAACAAGAGAAAATCTTTACCTCCCAAAAATAGTCTGTAAAGACTTGAAGAGGTGTTGGCTCCTTCGAGTTCACAGATGCCAATGCAAGGCTACATGGATAACAAAGAATTAGGCTAACAGGACACCACCAAAGAAAACTAATAAGGCTCCCATAACTGACCCCAAAGAAACAGAGATCTACAAATCGTCTGAAAAAGAGTTCAAATCAATTATTTTAAAGAAGTTCTATGAAATGCAACAAAATGCATAGATAAGTTAATGAAATTAGAAAAACAGTACATGAACAGAATTAGAGGTTTAATTAAAAAATATATAAACTATAAAAAGAAACAAACAGAAATCCTGGAGCTAAAATTATACAATAACAGAACTGAGAAATCCAATAGATAGCTTCAACAGCATATGCAGTTATGCAGAAGAAGAAATTGGCAAGCCCAAATATTTAAAATATTTGAAATGTGAAATGAGGCCATTTGAAATTAGCCAATTCGAAGAACAAAAAGGGAAAAGAGTGAAAAAAGTATAAGGGACCTATGGGACACTATCAAGCATAAGAATATATGTTATGGGATTCCTAGAAGGAAGAGAGAAAGAGAAAGGGAAAGAAAACTTATGTGAATATATACTGGCTGAAAACACCTCAAATTTTGGGAAGTATATGGACATCCAGATTTATGAAGCTCAGCAGATTCAAATAAGACTAACCCAAAAAAGAATACTTTGAGACACATTATAATCGAATTATTAAAAAACAAATATAAACAGAATATCTTAGAATACATATAAGGGAACTCGCATAAAGGGGACTTCTCAACAAAAATCTTGCAAGCCAGGAGGGAGTGGGATGATGTATTCAAAGTATTGAAATTCAAAAACTACCAAGCAAGGATACTACATCTGGCAAACTGTCCTTCAGAAAGAACGAGATAAGGACATTTCCGCACAAACAAAAGCTGAGGGAGTTCATCACCAAAAGAACTGCCTTACAAGAAATGCTACAGGCAATTCTTCAAGTTGAAATGAAAGGATGCTCAGTAACAACAAGAACACATATGAAAGTATAAAACTCATGGATAAAGGCAAGCATATAGTTAAATTCAGAATACTCTAACACTGTAAAAGCAATGTGTAAATCACTTTTAACTTGAGTATAAAAGTTAAAATAAAAAAGTATTAAAGTAACTACAGCTATGATAATTTTTTATCAGGTACACAACATAAAAATCTGCAAAGTGTGACATCAATAGCATAAAATGTGGAGGGTGGAGAAATAAATGTTTAGAGTTTTTGTATGCAATTGAAGTTATCAGTTTAAACTAGAATGTTATAACTATAAGATGTACTACATAAGCCCTATGGCAACTACAGAGAAAATGCCTCTAGTAGATACATGAAATAGAAAGAGAAAGTAATCAAAGCCTACTATTCAAAAATTCAACGTATCACAAAGGAAGACAGCAAGGTTGGAAGAAACAAAGGAAGTAAAAAAACAGTAAATAATCAACAAAATTGTAATAGTAAATCCTTACCTAGCAATAATTACTTTAAATGTAAATGGATTAAATTTTCTAATCAAAAGACACAGAGTAGCCGAACGAATTTAAAAAACAAGATCCAACAATATGTTTCCTATAAGAGGCTCATTTTAACCTTAAGGACACACATTGACTGAAAGTGAGGGATGGAAAAATGTATTTCATGCAAATGGCAACCAAAAGAGAGCAGGAGTGGCTATAATTATATCAGATAAAATAGACTTCCAGTCAAAATCTGTCACAAGAGACAAAGAAGGTTCAAAATCTGTCAGAAGATAAAGAAACTCACTATATGATGATAAAGAGGCTAATCAGTCAAGAGGATATAACAATTAGATATAACCTCATACATGCATCCAACATTGGAGCACTTAAATATATAAAGCAAACCTTAACAGAACTGAAGAGAGAGATAGATTGCAATATAAAAATAGTAGGGAACTTCAATATCCCACTTTTGACAATGGATAGATCAGGATAGATCATATGTTGGGCCACAAAACAAGTCCTAACAATTTTAAAGAGATTGAAATCATCTCATTTTTTCTGACTGCAATGGTATGAAACTAGAAATCAACAACAGGAGGAATTTTGGAAACTTCACAAATATGTGGAAATTAAACAACACAGTCTCGAAAAACTAATGGGCCAAAGAAAAAAAATCAAAAGAGAAATAAAAAATTATCTTGAGACAGACAAAAATAGAAACCCAACATACCAAAGCTTATGCAATACAGCAAAACAGTGATAAGAGGAAAGTTTTAGCAATAAATGCCAACATTAAGAAAAAAGAAAGATTCCAAATAAACAACCTAACTTCACAGCTCAATAAGCTAGAAAAAGAAGAACAAACCAAGACTAAGCACATGGAAGGAAAAAATAAAGATTAGAGATGAAATAAGTGAAATAGGCACTAGAGAGATAAAAGAAAAGATCAACAAAACTAGAGGTTGGTTTTTGGAAAAGTGAAATAAAGGTGACAACACTTTCACTAGACTAACCAAGGAAAATAAGAAAGAACTCAAATAAGTAAAACTATATATAAAAAGGAGACATAAATGATAACACAGAGAATCGTAAGAGGTTACAAAAAAGAAAAAGAAAAAAAATCCCCATTTTCCTATGATTCTGCTAGTAAAATAAATTTTTTAAAGTGCATTAATTATGAGGTTTTTTTTAGCATTTTTTAAAGAGATGGGGTCTCACTATGTTGCCCAGGCTGGAATGCAGTGGTTATTCACAGGCATGATCATCACACACTACAGCCTCAAACTCTTAGGCTCAAGGGCTCCTCCTGCTTCCACCTCCCAAGTAGCTGGGACTACAGGCACTATGGCACCAGGGCTGTGTTTATTTTAATAGAGACACAGTTAAAGAAGTAAATACATATTTTAATCTAAACACTCAGTGGTAACTTGTTAATATTGGGGGTATTTCTTCTCTTTCTTCATATATACACACATACATACATCTACATACATATATACGTAGTCATGATGTGGGCACAATCTGATATGTCAATATCTTTCATTAACATTATATAGAGATTATAGTTCTATAATACAATGGAATTTATTCATAAACATTAATTTTAATAACTATAATATACTACTACATTTTATGCCGTAATTTACTTAGCCATTTCCCTAGTTTTGGATGTTTAGGTCCAATTTTTCTCTTATAAACAATATTTTTTAAACAGCTTTAGGCATAAATCTCTGTCCACCTTTTGGGTTTCATGAGCTAGATTCTAGACAACGAAACCTCGATGTCACAGGGTATCAAGTTTCTGGGTTCTTGACCTACTGCCGAATTCCGGCTAGGTTTTCAGAATCCTTCAAGGCTTGGCTTCCGTGTCACTCCTCACAAACTCTCACTGTCCCCTGCCTTAAGGACATCTCCTTTCCCTGCTATTCTCTCACAGCAGCTTTGAGTGTCCTTGTCACAATTCAACGTATGTATCTATTAGCATGTTTACGGAATGAGTGTCTGCCTCTGCTTTTGGACTGTCATTTTTATGAGAACATTAAGGTCTCTTTAGATCATTACTGTGACCAACATAGTGTATACAGTAAGCCCTGAATGAATGAATGTATGATGGCTATGGTCAAGACACAGACACACATGGCACTAGGTGGGTTTGGGAATTTGGGCTGCTGGAATGAATGAAGTTACAGCACCCTGCCCCTAGAACAAGGGGCTCACTGTGCTCCTTGCCAAACGCCTGCCTCTCAGCACCTAGAAGTCAGCGATGGTTAGACCTGAACATCCGTCCGCCTCCCCCTCAGAAACCCCAAAATATGTATTACCCTGGACCTCTCTGTACTCAAGACATCAGATGAAGCCCAAGCTCTTCAGGTCGCCTTTATTGGGTGGTATCGCCTCCCTAAAGATCTCACAACACCCCCACCCCCTTCTTGCCCTAAGTGACACCCGCAACTTTCCCAGTGGTGGCTGTTCGGGGCTCACACAGTGCATATTTTGAGCTTGGAAATGGGAAAGCTGTCTTTTTTATTCCTACTGACACTTCCAGGTCTTTAGTCTTCCCTTCTTGCTGACCCCCCTCCTCCTTTGAAGCTTGTTAATTAGGCTGTGTGTTATTTCACTCCTCAGTCTTCTACAGATCCTCCTTCTGTGCCGATGTTAGCACCCCAATCACCGTCTTGCAACCGTATTTTTTGTTGATGATGATTTTGTGTCCGTCTAACACACCGCTCTCTCGGCTCCACGACGGCCTCACCTCCATTGACCCTGTCTCCTGCCTCCCGTCCACACGGCCTCCCACGGTTCCACCTAACCATACATCCCACCAACATTCCCTGTAGAATCTCTGCCGAAAGCACCTTATTCACAGGCAACTCTAATCCCTAACTCCAACCATCCTGCATTTTCTCCCCTCGAGTCCTACTTTATTTTCCCCATGCCAAGTATCTCTCTCCGAACGTGACACAGCATGGCTGTTTCCCAGTGGAGTAAGAGTGTAGTATTCCCTGATGTGTCCCCATCGTCTAGTTCAGCCCCTGGCATACAGCGGGAGCCGTGAATGAATGAAATGAGTGAATGACTATGAGATAATTATTTTTCTTAAACTGACTTCAAATTCTACATAGTAAATATCAGGCCGCATAAGGTGGCATCTTCTCCTCCTCCTTCTTCTTTAAATCAATACCGGCCTCCTCATGGCCTTACAATTACCTTGAACTAATCACACACACAGGATATCCACAATCGTCAATTAATCCAGAGGGAACACCTAAAAGGACTTAGGGCAAACAGCAGAAGATGCTCGCATAGTCTATAAAGTAACCAATCAGAGATTAGAAGTCCCCAGTGAGCCACTGAATGGAGAGAACATTTCCTGGCTTACGGGAAGAAGAGCTGGAGCCCAGGGAAGTGTCTCACTCAGCTGGATTAGTTATTGGAAACCAGTTTCCCCAGGCCGGCCAGTTCCTCCAGACGCTGAGAGCCGGTGGCTGTCTCGTCTCTTCTCTAGCGGCGTGGGATCACAGGAGATGGGCCTGCAGCATCAGCTCCTGGCTCCGGCCTCACAGCCCTGCAGCCCAGTTAAAGGAGCAATGGAGGAGAAGCAGCCCTGCTCACAGAGGATGAGCAAAAAGCCGTGAGCAAACCCTAGTGAGTTTCCCAGGAGAGGGTGTCCAGCCTCAGCTCTGCCCCATGCTCGGAAATGGGCCCAGAAAAGCAGGCACGCTCAGCATCTGCTGGTGTTTCTCTCCGAGACATTGTAACTGTGTCTGATTAGGATCTTGAGGGACGTAAGCCACTCATTTCACTGAGAATGTCTCAGAGCTAAAAGTTTCCGTCTGTGCATTAGTATTTTACCTCTTTGAAGATAAATTTTATCTATCCAACTCTATAAATGGATCATTTCCCCTTGGCTATCACTATGTCATCTCCTTCCCCCAAACAAAATAAAATACAAAGAAAAAATGATATGTAAAGGAAAAAAATTCTGGCTGAAAATGATTTTTATTCCCAACGTGAAAAGCTCAAGAATGTTTTTAATGCAGGTCCAGCTTGGAGCCCACCGCAAATGTCTTACAACATTTTGCAACAGGCTTTTCCCATCTGTGCTGAAAGCAGCTGATGATTTAATGCAAATTGTTATTGTTTCACAATCTCCCCGCGATCTTTTCTAGTTTGGATCAGCATTCAGGGTCTTTTTTGCATCTGCTTCGGAAATTCGGCTGCGAGGAATTGGCTCTGTGTCGGTGCCATCCTGTGTTCCGTGGCATCCCTCTCTCCTCGTGTTTCAGATCTTACTCGTTTTTCTTCTTTTAAATTTCACTGTCTTCAATTTCACAAGACTCTTCCTTTTCTCAACATTAAAACCTGTCTTAGAAATGAACACCTTCTGGTCTAAGAGTCTTAAACAGGCAACCAGAGGAGGCACAGAAGGAAACAGCGGTTACTGTACTGGGGTCTGCAAATCCACACGGAAGCCTGGCATTGTCTATTTCGACAGACATTTAAAATTTACTACACCCTGTGCCAAAAGCATGAAAAAGACATTATATGTATACGTAATATGTAATTTTCAAGTGTATATAAGTGGTATTGCAATTAATAAAATTTATTTTCAAGGCATTACTAATTTCCTAACTATGTATTACACTGTGCATATTTTCCCCATCAACGAAAGATACAATGTCCGTCCAGTAAGGAATTTTAAGTTGTTAAAAACAAAACCTTTTATTTGGATAAAACCTTTGCGTCACTAACAGTAGGTCACAGCTGGGACAATGGGTTAGACCCGGCAAGTCCTAAACTCCTGATGTCTCAGTTTCCTCGCATGTAAATTTGGACTATCACGTCTCCAACCTGTGTCACAGGGTTTGGGGACTCAAAAAGAAAAGATGAGAATGTTCTGCAAATTGTAAGTCGACCAAATGAAACCAGGAGGCCAGAGGCAGCTTGTGGTCTCTGACTGTGGGTTCAGGCCGGCAGGAATGCTTTCTTTCGTTGCTTAGACCAGAGTGGGGGCTCCTTGGGCCTTGATGGAAGTCAAGCCAAGCAGATAAAATTAAAGAAAGTTTGGAAATGGAGCCCCAAGTCAAGGCATGTGCAAGAACAAATTCACTTTGAGGTTTTATGAGATGAGTTCAAAGGTTTGCTTTCTTCCAAAATAGCCCGCATTCACTGCGAGTCCTAATCTGGCCCATCTCTGGGCTGTCAGGCTAATATTTCCACCCATTTCATCCCAGCGTAAACAACGGTGATAAGTACATTGCTGCTGACATCTTGAGCTGAATAAAAGCAAGTCACATAGGAGCCGAACCCTGAAACAGGATCATTAGCCAAGGTCACGATTGGTTTAGACACTAGTGCTGTTTTCCTCCCTGTCACTCGCCAGCAATATACGGCACGTTTCCCCCTCCTAGTTTGCAGTTGGCTGGGCCCTGAGCCATGTGAGACTGTTTTTAATGGCAAAACCTTCAAAGTTGTACTTAAAATATTTGCATCATAAAATCCCTCAAGGAAGCCAAACTTCAGTTTCGGAAGGAAGGAGCATGAAACCTAACTTCGGAGATACAAGAAAGGCTCCTGCTGAACGCACCGTCCCCAGTCGCGGAATCCGAGGAGAATCGGATCGTCGTCAGGCATCCGCGCCGTGCCTGCGAACAAACTCCAAACGGCTTTTCTAAGCCAAAGGCAGTGTGAGGTGACTCAGCAGTTCGGTGAGCGATTCAGGAAAAAACGCGTGTTTTCACACATTTAATTGAACCTGTGAGCAAATGAGCACCACGCAAGCAGGATGAGTAACTGCTCAACTTCACCCAGTCCCTCGTTCCTCGCACTTTTCGCCCGTGTCGGGGATTTAATGGACGCATCTGGAAGGTGGCAGGCCAGTGCAGATCTAACTCGCTTTTTAAAAAAAAAATTAGAAAATAAAAACTGATTATTTATATTTGAACTCCGAAAGGAAAAAGAAAATGGTGAGGAAAAGTGATGATGCTCTTGAGCACAAAGGATTCTTCATCTTAGGGGACCCGTAAGAGAATCCTTTAAAAGCGAAATTCCCTGTTATAGGGTTTAACCCAAAGAAGCTAAATTGATGGACAAAGGACATTCATTTTACAAAGATTTTTTTCTTTGCTGAACGGGATACAAAAGCAGAGGGAAGGACTGCCCCGTCCGTGGGGCCGCAATGTTGACGGCGGCCACCCTCGTGACATCGCAGATGGTATCGACAGTGGCGCAGGGAACGCCCAGCTAGTTAAACAGTACAGAGGAAAATACTTCAGTGAGGGGTCATTTGACAACTCCCCTCTCTCCCCAGTAATAATAATAAAAAAAAACAACTGGGGGAAGATGAAGAGGAGGGGTCAGGAGTGCTGGCCGGGAAGATGTTGAATTCTGGAAGGAAGAACCCACCTAATGGGCAAGTAAGTTCCCTCCGTGTGTAGCGCAGCGACAATCTCCCCTTTTCCTCACGAGCTCTAAAGCAGAGTATCACTTTCTTGTTTAAAAAAAAAAAAAAGGTTTTGTTCAGACTTACAACCCTCATCTCCCATTTATTACTAATAAAAAAAAAAAGTCAATTGGATTCAACCAGCTTTTGTGATCTAATCATCACTCAGAGCTGGAGGTGGTTTTCCATTAAAGCATCTCCCTGTCACTCCTACTTTCTGACCTGTGAACGCTCTTATTAGCTGCCTTATTAAGATGATATCCTGTCTCTGAAGAAGATTATTTCCTTACCTGACATGTCATTATCTGACTCATCTTTGTTCCCTCCCCCACCCCCCCCACAAAAAGAAAAAAAAAAGCTGATTGTTAACTAGACATTTAAATTTACGGCAACTGTGCTATCCGTGAGAGCACGTTTATAATGGAATGTACTTAGGGGTAGCTAGTTGAACCGTAATGACTTACTCTTCCATGACTGGCAAACAAAGCCAGAAACTAAGACCGATCTGCTTTATCTAAGGTTGGTTTTGACTGGTAGCAATACCTGCACATTAAGGACTCATAGAATGAAATAAAGAAACACACTAAAATCACCAAATATAGAATGCCATATGCATTTTGCATATGCTACATACACCTGTTACGTGGCTATGCAAACCTGTGTACTTGCTAATCAGAAAAATATTGGGGGAGGAGGAGCAGGCTTGAAGATGACTTGCTGTATTTGGGTACATCAAAGGCAGCGATGTGCACAGAGAAGCCACCGTGACTCCCGGTCCCCTACCTATGTCCTCCTCATTTTCAGACTCCTCTGGGCTGAGGACCACAGAGCACTGCTGAGAAAGTGGTGAGCCTGTTTCCTTATTTCTGACCCCTTTTCAAAAAGGGGCTGGAATACAACCAGCTGCCTTCACCCAACAAAAGAGAAAACTCATTTGGCTTACTCTCTCTGAGTTGCTATGTGTGGCTTCCTTGGCAGAAAACCTGGGAAGCCCGGGCCCTATTCTTGTCCTTGTCCAAGGGACAGCCTGTCAATTGTGGGATGCTTTGACCTCTGAGCTGCCTTTCTTCTAACTGACCACAGACAGAGAAGGTAGGTGGCAGTGCTTAAATTACATGCGATATAGACATACTATGTAATATTATTTTTATAATTTGTGAGTGTATTAGCCTTAATGGAAGACTAAGAGTGGTAATAACATCACAGTGGGGACCATCTTTTCCAAGGGACAGTTGAGTTACTCCACTTCCATCCTCATCTAAGTGTGGACCTGGGGATCCTTCTCCCCCCTTTCACGGAATTGGGGCTTCTCTCTGCAGGGACTGGACAGAACCAAGTACACAGAGCAAAAGCACCTGGCCTCACTCTTCCTTGGGACACGCCCTCCCAGGTGATCTCCCCCGAGTCCTTGTGAAATGTCCTGGAGCCAGGAGGTCAGTTCACGAGAATGAGATTCCTTCATGGAGCATCTTTTCACTTCTCTGTTGACTTGTTCCCAGTCCTACTTCTCTTCCCAGAGCAGCTCTAATTGGCA
This sequence comes from Lepilemur ruficaudatus, assembly GCA_963574885.1. Classification (NCBI taxonomy): domain Eukaryota; kingdom Metazoa; phylum Chordata; class Mammalia; order Primates; family Lepilemuridae; genus Lepilemur; species Lepilemur ruficaudatus. The sequence continues at coordinate 49,188 of CAUYRT010078907.1, forward strand.
GTTTGAATCCACAATTCCCTTTGTGACTTGGGTCCCCACGACATTCAGTATTACCTTTCCTGCTCTGCTCCTTGCTGTCAGTGGAGATTAATAACCTGTGTGTTTTGGCATTTGCAATGGGCCTCCTGGCCAGTGAGAAAATGAACAAATCTGTCCATCTTCCCTTTTCCACTCTGCCACACCTGGCACGCATAGAAGAGCCCAAGAGGTGCTATTGCCTTGGCTTGCCGTGCACCCCTCGTTCCTAATCGTGAGGTGACAGAATTTGGATTTGGTGACAGGATGAGGGTTGCTATGACAACCAACCAATGCTAGACACTGCATCAGAGGGCATTTTTGACAGGTCCTTGCAAAGCTTGCCCTTTGGGTGGGGACCGCATTGCCTAGATAGGACATACGTAGGGATATATGGCTCTTTATGCCTTCAAACACTGCGCAAATATTACTAAGTATCCATCTAAAAGAAATAGCAAAACCTTATTTTTGTCATTTGGGAAATAAGACCCATGTTATTTTTAGAAGTAGGCTAGGATTTGGGCCTTTCTCTGGACTCACAGCCCATGAAGCCAAAATTCAACCAAAACACTGGGCTTGCCACTACGACCCAGAGGGAGCAAAGGGCAGGAACTGGAAGTATTGTGCGGCTTTCTTTTATTTAGTTCTCGCGTATTGGTTCTTCAATTCAGAATTCCCCAGGCTTCTTAAAGCAACTTGGGCCTTTCTGTGGATGCGTGGAGAAGGTTTCTTCGCTCTCTCCCACAAGCCTCTCTCCCCAGGTGCGCCAATATGCAATCATCCGTTTCCGTATCCGCACACAGGTATGAGGAAACTTTCAACTTTCTCTAAATATTAAAAAAAAATTCACATCTGTTTATATATTTTAAAAAGCAAAAAGCTAGGAGAGTGCAGCAGGAATACTACAGACACCAAAAAGAAACAGGAAGAAATACGCCTTTTATTAGAAGTCTCGTATGTACAGGCAAAACTGTTCCTCGCAGCTCAGGGATGGCTGCGAGAAAGAGCCACTGTCATCCCAGCTCGCCGCGTGTACACGGGTGACGCCGTCTAGACACTGCTGCATATTATTAACACACAGAACCATGGCACGGAAACGCAAAAGCGACACAGGTACAATGTGTGACCGCTTCACAGGGTCTCTTAAAAAACAAGTCGACACAAAAATACAATGTGCCAGTAAAAAAAAAAATAGGCATATCAATACATGTCTTTTTTTTTTCTGTCTTTTTTTTGTTAATACATAGTATGCTGAGCTTTTATCTCCAGCTCCTTTCACACCAGGACTTGCAGGCACTTCAGCAATCCAGCCGCGGTTCACAATACAGGGCGTTCAGACCGACAGGAGTCCCCCTGCCCCGACCGCACGTGAGAACGCTGACACGAGAGCCAGCTTTGTGCTACCGCTGTCTGGGGACACCGGAACGGTCTCTGCGTGATGTGTGACAGTTTTTCCCTTTATTGGTCTTTTCCCTTTATGGGGCTTTTATGCTTCATGGCAGAGTTATTTAGTGATGTGGCATCGCCAGGCAGAGGTACAGTAGGTGGACACACAAGACACGCATCAGTTGTGACCGACTTTTTAAAAAATGTACAGAGCAGAGCCGTTTTTAGAATCCAAAAATGACTGTCTGTCTTTATCCCACTCTATGCCCTTCCTGCCAACCTGTCTAAACAAAAACTAATTAAAATAATGACTGGGACATCCTGGGCCATGAACTCATCATCCTGGGAGAGCTCTTTTCTGAGCTCCCACCGTCCACCCGGTGGGACACACGGGGACGACGGGCAGGCCTGGTCCTCCCCCGTTGGGGGCCACTCCAGTCTCGGCCCCCGCATTTCCTGTGCTAAGCTGCGGTGACTCAGCACGCGTGTCAGGAACACGACTGAACAAGCATATTTATAAACACAGACTAGAAGCATCACTTTATTGGTGATGTTGAGTTCTAAGGCAGTTACAAAAGGACTTCCATGACAACCAAACAGTGCTGGGATATGGCTTAGCTTCTTTTAATAGGGTGATGGAACTGTCCTGCTGCCAGGAGCCGAGAAAGAAAAGGGAAACCCATCCTGATTACAAAGTCCTACAAATGACTACGAAGTACCAGAAAGCCCCGATTTTTGGTGTTTGTCACCCACTTTCATCTACCGCAGACTGAGATGTCGCCTCATAGCTGACGGAACTGAGAGGGAAAAACAGGGAGTCACATCACCCTTAACTTCAAGTTAACGTGTCACCACAGGTTGTTCGAAGCGGTCACGACAAAGCCACAGACATCTCACGAGTTGGGCCAAGACTCCTGGTACCCTCGAGAGACCCAGAGCACGCGAACGCCGTGAACAGATGATTGTCGCATGGCGGGAAATCCTTCCAGGAAACAGACACTTGAGACATCGCGGCAAAGACATTAAGGCCTCCCGTTTCTTTGCCCATGCTGCTTAAAGGCACTGATACCAACAACAAAAAGACTCCGTAGTACCATCGCGGTTTAAAAAAAAAATACTCCCAAAATACAAGTCTTCATAGGAAAACGTCTCTTATTGCATGGCGTGAAGCATCGCTGTTCTCATGCTCAGGAATAGAAGGGCCTCCCTTTCTCGGGAGTCTGGAGTCTGTTCAGCCTGGCGACCTGAGAAGGGGAGGGGGGCACGTCTTGCCGGAAGGGCCCCTTGGGAGGGGCGTAACTGGGGTCCTGGACTTTCTTATAAGAGTCATAGTTGCTGGGCCCCTCGGGAGGAGGCTGCTTCTTCATCTGTTGCTCTTTCCGCCTCTGCTCCTGGCGAAGGAGCTCCTGGGTCTCCAGCATGACCCTGGCGTTGAAGCCGTGTCCTCCCAGGTAGCCGTTTCTGGAGCCCTGGTAGCTGGAATACCTGGGGTTCTCCTTGGCGCTCTGGAAGCCTTCCCCAGGGGAGTAGCTCTGCTCCCAAGAATCCTGGGACACCGAGCTGGCGTTTTTCCTGCTTTGTCTAGAAAACATAACCCAAAGGTTAGTGCGAGGCTTGGGAGAAAAAGAGAGAGGGAGGGAAGGGGCAGGGATGGACAAAATATGCATTTTAATGTTTCAACAAATACTACCGTTTTCTTCCAATCATGTGCCCCATACTGCAGCTGGAGAATTGAAACATGACCGTCCTCAGCAGGGTCACAGTCTTAGACATGCAAACAAATAGTCACGACTCAGGAGAAAGAGATGGATTCAGCTGCTATTTAGAAATAGGGTCCTCCTTCTGCATCTGGGTGGGTACTGCCTGTTCTGCTCAGAGCAACGATATCTCCTGCCATTTAGACACGTTGGCAACTACAGAAGCATCAGAGATTTGGCAGCAGCAACAATGGCTGGAGTTAGAAAGTTACAGTTCAATTCTAAACAAGCAAAACAAATATTTTACTCGACTGCCACCATCATGCCAAAAAGACCAGCCGATATGAAGTACACGGGATGGATTACAATGCGAGTCGGTTATGAAAGATTTAAGTGTAGACTCCTCCATGATTAAAAATGCAACAGGCAGTCTCAAAGACCTGGCTTTCGAGCTGTGCATGTCAGCATCTGACATTCTTCAGAAAACGTGCTCACCGAGACTGCAGAACCCGCGAGTCTGCAGGGCGGGCACCATTTCCTCGCACCTTTCACCTCCGCCAAAGGCTAGGACAGCCCACTTAACTCAGTCTGTCAGCCCCGGACAGGGAAACAAATCAGAGTCGCACGGAAATTTCAAATTCTTATCGCTTCTGCAATAAAGTTTGCCCGTGATTTTCAGGAAACATTATTGTTTTGAAGCATCTTTAATTTACTATCAAGTCTCTAGATGCTTTTATGAATTCACAGTAAGATTGGCTGTGATAAAGTAAAACAATTTGGTGCCAGAAAGGAAGACATGCCCTAATTTTTTTTGCCTTGAAAATGGAAGAGGGGGAGAGAAAATTGAGTAATAAAACAAAATATATTGCTCCATTTATCAATAAGAAAATCATGTGGCGACAGAATGTATTGCTCAGCCTTCCACAGCAACACACGCAACAGGGCAGAATGTTCCCAAAAGCTCCCGCGAAAGGAAAATAAGGTTTGTGGAGCCACTGGGTCTCCCGCAGGAACGAAGCAATGTGCATTTCTAAACATTCAGAAGCGCCATCAATGCGGTTTGGAACGAAATCTGCCCATTTTCCATATGGCACAAACTGTAGCCAAGGGCTATTTTTCAGGCAGGAAAGTGAACTTCACGTCCAGCATGTCGCCCCTGGATGCGACGCTGACTGATCAGGCTACAGCATGTCTGTCTGTCTGGTTCTCTTTTAATGGGAGGCAGACCGTTTGCATGATTAGCCCAGGCAAGAATCTTTAGATGTGATGGAATCGTTTATTTGCCCAAAGCGCTGATATCTTCACTTAAAAAGTCATAAATTAATCTGCCCAGAGACATGGATGTTGGAAAGCGCCGGCATGAAACCAGGGATTTGACATTAATCATGAAACTGTAATTAAAACGACGAACTTGCTACTGATACTACAGCAACAGAAGTGGGACCCCTTTATGAGTTAGTTATCGATTTAAAGATAATCAGAAATAGGCTACAGAAACGTCGCCTCTTTTTCATCCCTGGCCTACTAAGATACTAATCCCCTTCCTTCCCAACTGCGTGAGGCTCGCTCCACGGCGGGGGTGCACCATGAGCGGAATTCTGACTCATCCCAGGAAGACAGAATGTTTCTATATTTAAACAACAGTGAGAATTCACTGAATGATGTGGGGAAACAAATTTTTTTTGTAGCTAAAATTTTCTTCCAATTAATCAATATAGACAAAAGGAAGCGACTGCCCTGAGGTCTGCAGTAAGATACGTGGGGAAAATGCACACACGAGTATGTATGCACACGCACAGACAGGCTTCCTCAGTAAGGAAGCTAACGGCATCGCTAGGGAGGGATGAGGGTGGCAGGGCAGGTGACAGGGAGATGTGGCCAAGGGCCAAGGGTCAGGACCAATCAAAACAGAGGTAAAACCCACAACAGCAAGAACTTGATGTTAGAGACCTTTCCTGACAGGGAGCGCGTACAAAAACTAGGAGCTTATGACCAAGGGACCCTTCCCTCATTAACATAGTAAAACTCATACCCCCCCCTAGTGCCATGACAGCTCCAGAGCCAGCCAGACAAGCACTTTGTGTCCCCCATCACTCTGTCACACCGGCCTTACTTACTATTCTTCCAAACAAGGAGCCAAAAACCCAGGTCAACACCTCTCAAAAACCATACCTGACAGTATTGATGAGCCCTTGATTGAGGACAGAATGAGACATGAGCTGACTTTAGACAAGGAAGCAGACAATAGCGTTTCCTACACTAGAAAACCAGGCATCCGGGCGCCAGGGCGAGGTTGGAGAGGGCCTTAGGACCAGACAGACATAGATTTGTACCCTGAGTCTGCCACTGTCCAGCTGTGTGGCCCTGGGAGAGTTATGCTCACTGGGTCCAAGGCACCTCATCTGTGAAACAGGCATAACATCTAACCTTACGAGGTTTTGGGGAAAAACAGATGAAGTAACACACATGAAGTGCTCAGGAAAGTGACCTGCACACAGTAAATGACTCATCAGTGCTGGAGGAGTAGTCTGAAGACAAAGTCACTTTGCCTTCAAAGATCAGGCTCTGGGCAAGGCATGGTGGCTCACATCTATAATCTCAGCATTTTGGGAAGCCGAGATGGGAGGATCGCTTGAGGCTAGGAGTTCAAGACCAGCCTAAGCAAGAGCGAGACTCCATCTCTGCTAAAAATAGAAAAATTAACTGGGCAAGGTGATGTGCACCTGTAGCCTCAGCCACTTAGGAGGCTGAGGCAGAAGGATGGCTTTAGCCCAGGAGTCTGAGGTTGCTGTGAGCCATGATGATGCCACTGCACTCTACCTGGGGTGCCAGAGTGAGACCTTGTCTCAAGAAACAACTGAAAAAAACAAAAAAATCAGGCTGTGGGTTGGATGGGGGTGGGGCACCTTTCCAACCAAAGAAGAAAAATAAACAGAAACGTGAGCTTTCCATTTCTGAATCCACTCAAAGCACATACCCTGGTTTGGCAGTAACTATCACCTAACAACTACAATTACCTCCAGCAGGTCCTGAAGACCATCATCATGTAGAGACTTCAACCAAAGACCCAATGCTTAAGGGAGGCCACTGAGGGGACAGAGAAGGATGGAGAAAGACAGGAAGGGCCAGGCTGAGAAGGTGACAAGCGGATTGGAGACATAACGAATGGGCCGGGTGGGCAGAGCACATCAGGGTATGGACACACAGCCGGGGGTGGGGGGGAGCTGTACACAGCAAGGCAGCCAGACAGCAGCAGAGGTGAAGCTGAGGGAGAGGAGAGAGATAAAGAAGAAGTGGAGAGACCACAGGAAAAGAAAATAAAGAGTAATATTTAATCAAAGACCTTATGTCTTGCTACCGGTGTCTATGACTCCATTTGAGAGCTGCCTTTTAGATGCTAAGGAAAGGACCAAATTTAAGGATTAAAAAAAGATGATGTCCAAGAGTATAAAACCTCAGTTAGGAGGAATATACTGTTCTGAGTTCTGCTGCACAGCGTGGTGAACACAGTTAATAATATTGCATATTTCAAAATAGCTAGGAGAGGAAATTTCAGACGTCCTCGCCACAAACAATGTTAAGTCCTAAGGTGATGGCTAGCGTTAACTAGCTTGGTTTAGCTACTCAACACTGTATGCATGAACCATAACATCGCTTTGTACCCTCTAAATTGTCAGTTGACAATAACAAATAATTTTACAAAAAGAAAAGCAAACACCCTAGTCTGATGGAGAACTGAGTGTGGGTCACACAGGTCTCCTTATCCCACAGCCTAGCGTTGCCACCTGGCCAGTGTTTCTTGCTGACATTTCAAGATGTAACTTGAATTCTGCCCATAGGTTTTCTTAATTAAAGTTAGAATTTACAAACCACTCTGGTTTCTATACATCCCTCTAATTCAAACCACCTTATCTAATGCAACTGACACAGAGTCTTGACCATTTGTTTTTATTTTATGCTCCACTTTGTAGCTGAACTTTCTTGGGGGTATATGTGTGTAATCTTTTTGGTTTCAAATGCCACACCGATTTGTTTAGACAAAACTCTGCTAATTGTCAACATCCGAAGAGCAGAGGTCAAGTGGTCTTTGAAGAACAGCACATGTCAGAAACTTGGATTTGACTCCAGCTCGTGTAGGGTGCTGCCGGCCCCCCTCCTGGACCTACTGTTCGCTTTCTTTGCCATCCGTCAGATCTCTGCACACAGCCCGCTGCTGAGTGGCGTCGCTACACACGGAATCAAGCTGGGTGCAGGATGTGCATGCCTCATCTTCCTCACAAAGATGCACGTTCAGAAACTACTCTCTAAAGGAAGGCAAGAACGCGACGTCGAAGCCTAGCGGCCCCTCTTGCTTAAACTTACATAACTCTTTAACGTGGGGATGTCTGCTTTTCTCATCTCTAAGTAGGATAACACGCCTAAAAATAGGGAGCTACAATTAACCCAGAGGGAACGCTGTCGTTATTTAGGGACACGCTAAATAACACGGGTAGCACCAGCAATAGCAGCAGCAACCCTCTTCGGCATGCAAATATAGACAGCGCTACAGGGCGCTGCGGAAGAGAGAGGCGGAGAAAGGGAGGGAGGCAGGGAGGAGAGCGAGGAAGGCAGAGGACGCAGGGTTCAGTCGGCGAGCTCGAGCTACTTTGGAGTGCGCCCTAGAGGACCTCAGTGGAAGCATCTCTGTACTCCCTCTTCCTGAGGACAGGCCCCCCAACACCCCAGCTCCCTCCCAGCTGCCCTGCGGCCAGGCCACTCTCTCCTACCTCTCTGTCTTAGTCCTCTGCATCTCCACGTCACTCCTCTAATTACACGCTCTTTGGCGCGTCTCTCCTTTATTCACTATAAATGCTCTCACAAACGGCCGAAGTGTATGAAGCCAAGCAGTTGGCCAATGAAATGAGATGACCCCGCTGACACAAGCTACGCAGTGCTACGGCCCATCCACCTGTGTGGCCAGGGCAGCTACACCAGGTGGGTCAACTCATCCACCTTGTCACGCTCACCTTCCTGACGGGATGCACGCCAGGCAGGCTGGGAGAGGGGGCTTTACACGGATGGACCTTTCTGTCTAATCCTTCAAGTGCTTGGCGTTTGATTCATTGGGTTGATTCATACAGTGGCTTTTGTCCAAATGCTAAGGGTGGGAGAGCACAGAGGGGAACTTTACACCTGTTACTCTCCCAAACATGGGAACAGAAACCTCTGGTAGCAAAAAATAATGCGTTAGGACATGCGCAGGGGCGGGTGGGAATTACCAGCAAAATTACTTACGAGTTGTGTGACGTTAGGAGAAGTTACTTAACTTCTCCGAGCTGTTTCCTTGCAATGCAATATGATCTCCACGGTCCTGTCTAACCCTAAACTTTAAAGACTCTTACCTAGAGTGGGTTAAATAACTCTTAGGGGGTAATTCTCCTATTTAGAAGAAAATATAATTTAGTACTCCAAGGAGATATAGCCTTATGTGCTGAAAAAGAACAACCTTTTCTTGAATTTTGTGAATGAACAAGTTGCTACGATAGATGGCTCTCATCCTGGTGGAGATTTTCATTCACATCCACGTTCCCTGGGGTAACCTGTGTCAATGTGGTGACATCCTTCACGGTTGTTATAGGGACTACTTAACATTTAAAGGGACTTATCTTTGTTAGAAATTGAAATCCAGATCATTTGTTCATTGGTTGGTTAATAAACACAGATAAGCATTTACCACCCTCCAAAAATTGTTCTGCCCAAATTCTGAACTGTTTACTTGATGTCAACATGGCAAAAGGATCTTTTTTCCACTGAAAATGTTTCTGTTGCCTGGTTTTGAAACAGGACAACAAATGCCTGTAAGAACCGTGACCACAGGAGTGACCTATTTGTGGAAGTTGGAAAAGCTGAATGTTTTTCAACACTTTTATTCTTTACTATGCCTGGAAGAAACAGTTGGATGGAAAAATGGCTATTCTCTCAAGGCACCGGGGCTCAGTTGCCTGAGAGCTTGCCAGTGCTTTGACAGAGAACACCCGGGGTGGGTAGAGCTGCCTTCTCACGGGGAGCTGGGCAGATGAGCCTTCTTGTTTGGTTGCTGGCTAATGAAATGAGCATCTCTGGGATGCTCTGAGGTCCAAAACTGGGCAACAGCAGTGAGGGGGTGACAACAGGGAAGTGAGCTTTGGGGCCACCGAGCCCACGTGAGCATGTTGTATGGAGCATTCACTCCCATCCTCCTACAGAGCTCTAAATTTGCAAAGTATCGTTCATCCTAGTTACGCTACAAGCTAAGCAAAATGAGAGTTATCTTTCTATTGTTCAGATAAAGAATCCGTCTTGTCCACGGCCATCTGGGAAGTAGCAGACCCAATACTAGAACCCGGGTCTGACCCTAAGCCCAGTACCCATGTGTCAGGTCACTTCACTTTCGGTGAGGGAGCTTTTGGGTGAAAATGTCGGTATCTCCTGAAACACCTTTCTTTCTAGTCTTCTGGTCACACACTGAGACGGCCCCCCAAGCTCAGCAAGGATTGCCACCGTCCATGTGTTGGTTCGGGAATCTATGACTGCGTGATGCGAGCCGGAGAAGCCGGTGCAATTTGGGAAGGGGCGCTTCCTAACGGGCTGTGGGGATTGGAACCCGTACCGTGGCAGGGAGCTGTACTGGCGCTGAGCCTGCTGGAAGCTCTCGCGTTCCTCCTGGCGCTGCCGCTGCAGCTGCACCTCCACCGACACCGAGTGCCGGCCGCTCTGCGCCGCCGGCCTGGAGTTGGGCTGGAGGAGGAAAGCGCAAATCAGTAACCAGGAAGAACCACACAGATCCCACAACTGCTTGACTCAGTTTCCCCTCTTACAAATGGACTTAGAAACATTTTCCAAATTCTGTAATTTTTTTTTTTTTTTTTTTTTGGTCAAAATCAAGTTTCTTTGAGAGAAGAGACATAGCCTTGCTCTTAGAGCCCTAAATATTCAATCATCTTAAACTGTGTGATTTTTGGCTTTGGCACGTGGTTTAAATGTGAGAGGATCAACCTTTCTAGTCTTCTTAATGAGAGGTTCCGTCAATATCAACATTAGATACCAGTTTATGTTTTCTCCAAATACAAGGAGAGCGAGGCTGCTCGTAAGACTAGAAAAAATGAATGACAAAAAACAAAAAAATTAAAATCTGCTACAATAATTCACAAAAGTAGGGAAGTCCAAGAGTACACACTTGAAAGTTGGCTGGGTTGGTGAATTTTGGGGGTAGTTATATATTTTAGTGTCACAGTAGGATGCAATATAGCCGATTCCCCCTTTACTACAAGGTGACAGTTAAATTTTGAGCCAAGATTAAACTTGGCTCTGCAATAGCCTTGGGCAGGTCTTCTCCAGTCCACGGATGGCAGCCACACAGGGAACAGAAACGACTATCGAAAGAATAAACCTAAAAGCTAACAGCTACTTAAATGGGTTGTTAGGTAATAATGCATTTTACCTTAGTTATTAGGAAACAGCATTTTACCTGGGTTAATCATACCCTGTAGAGAAATTTTCAGTCCTTCTGGCTAAATACTTTGGCCAGCAGGTCATCCGTGCATCGGTGCCTCTCACCCAAATCAGATTATTGAATATGCATGTTGAGCTGTGTAGATGAAGTCCCTGTGGATGTGTCAACTTTGCTCTGACAGCTGTCTGCTTCCCTCTAGATGTGGCCTTTTGAAACTAAAGTAGCTCTACTCAAGATAGACAATGATGCCTCTGACTTCACGAAACATCTAACAGCGGTTTACCATAGCATCAGTGGCGGGCACTCTTAAGTGATCCTTTCTGATGCTTGCTCACGTCTGCTCCCCCTTTTGTGTCACACGACACTGTTCAACAGGCGTATTCTGAGTGAAGAATGTCTGTTAGAAACAAGTTATTGATTTTCTTTTAGAGTTGAAAGCCAACGGCAGACTTTGACCCTATCATAATTTTCTAAAATAACAGAGCCGTAGCATTCATTGGGAGAGTTGTTAAGATAACACGGGGCCTTGTTACCTAAAGAATGGCTCCTAGGGTTGGCTTTTGTCTGAACAGGAATCAAGCATCATCTATTGTTCTCTTTCTGCCGGGCCTGCACTATCTTATTTGTTGATCAACAATAATGAGGCACTATATAGGACAAAAATTTCCAAGCATATGGGCATAGTCAGTGAGCATATTAAAAATATCCCGATACAAAAATAATGTGCGAGGAGATTAGGCTTTACAATACCCCAGTCTCTCCTAGTAGATGTTTATAACCACGCTCACTGCAACAAATGTGTGTTTCGAGACCTCCTTCGCAACACCGTTCAAATAACACACCAGTGGAGCCTTCAGCAAGAAAAACACTTCGCTGAGTGAGTTCTGCTTATGCAAACAAAGCATCAACCAGTTGTTCATCAACTGTGTTAAAGAAGACCGACATTTTCTTCCACGACACTTGATGAGGATGGCCAAAAAGGAAACTGAACTGCTTTATTGATCATGGCCAACCCACGGGAAGTCTGGGACAAGCCACTGGACAGAGAGAAAGCAACGTGAGAAAATACCACACAATTTCTTTTGCGCCCTCAAAAGAACCACATTTTCCTTTTCTTCTCACTCAGTAGAAGCTATATACATGTGTCAAGCAGTCTTGAAAGGTCTGGCATTCTGCGGCAGGATTTAGTAACCAGCTTTTTAAACTCATGCTGTTCGGTGACACACTGCTTGCAGAGATGTGAAAGGAAAATGCAAGGTCTTGGAGAAATTTCAGGTGTATTTTTAAGCTGTTTCTCCCGGAGGCCTGAAAATTTGATTCCGACAGAGAAAAAGAAAGTTGAAGGGCCTTTGTTTTTCTCAACTGTGTGTTTTCTGACACTGTTCGCCTCAAACTTTATCCGCTGCAAGCATCTACTTGGATCGTAATGACCTCCAGTAATGAAATTACCAGCATATGGGGCCTGAAAAACTCCAAATACGTGAATGGGTTTGGTATCAGCAAATTGGCATATTTCATACTATCACGCTCACTATTATGAAACATAAACATCAGCCTCACCATTACTACTTGATCCCATTTCTCTTTTCAGAACACGCAGAAGGGTAGGTAATTAAAGAGAACCACCCTTATCTCTGAGATGAAACGTTAATGGGCCACCTATCTCCAGGCAGACCGCCTACATGACCTGCCCATAGCAACAACAAAAAAGTTCAGCCTGGTTAAGTTTACTCTTGGCCTGAATACAAAGTTAATTCTCTGATGCGCAATTTCAATGAAGATCTCATAAAAACGTAAACTGTGGGAACAGTATTGGCAATCCCGACTTATAAATACTACGGTTTCAATTCCTATGGCAGAAATAGAATAAAAATGTATTGAGTCCAAAATCACAAAAAAATAAAGGAAGAGGTAGTCTGTAACCTCATAGAGAAGTGTATGTTTTCAAATAAAACACCATCAACAACAACAGAGTAACATCTGTTCAGGGAAATACATGTGCAGGGATAATTGTAATAATTCTGGCGCTCCACCAGATAACAAGGCAAAGTTCTGTTTTAACAGTGCAAATTACAAAAAACCCTGGTCTTGTTGTGATGAAATTGGTTACGAGCAATGACCTTTCAAATCAAAAAATAGCCCAGGCAGCCAAGGCCGTAATAACAACAGAGGTTGTACGACAGAAATAAATACACGACTATCTATTACACAGCACACCAGAGGGGCCACCATATACGAATCTGTTCATGGCTTATGTTTAAAACCGCAAGTGAAAAATATGCATGTTGCTTTGGTAAGTAAGTTGCAAAGCACTTATCTTTATTGTGATTATGAAGGGATAATATTTGAAGCTTGGGGAAGCTACATAATTTTTGGTACCACTTAGAAGTGTAAACCAATATAAAAAACATCTTCCACATAATGTTCAGTGAATGAAACCATTAAGCATTTCTTGCAATGAAATAAATAGAAATCTCCAAAATTTCACATGTCCAAGTGCATATATGGAAAACAAGGAATAAAATACAAAATGTTCGTGTGCTTTGGATGAAAGCCAATGAAGATGATGACGATAGTATCAAAAATCCCTTTGAGACTTAGAATCCTTACTTTAGCAATTCAAGCGTGCTGTAACCCTAGTATGAATTCCATATTCTGATAAAAATGGCACTTTGAAGATCTGGTAGAGGACAGAAGTAATTTTAATGCCATTAAATCATGTAAAGAGCCTAAATCATTCACTCTGTTAAAGTGACCATTGCTACTATTGATAATTATTTTCTATGGGAGACTTACTTACAACTTCTAATCAAAACAAAGTTAACTTTTGTCCATCTATCCTGCCTTTCCAGCCCTCCGCCCATACCCCATGACACACTAGAGTTCTGTAACTATTGACTGAACTCTTGTGCCTTCTGAATGTTGAAAAGCTTAACTGCTACTAAGGATGTGAGTGATGGCTGAAAAATTTGCAAAGCATACCCGTTTTCCTCATAAAGTCTTTATAAATTCATGTTTCATTCTTAACATGGTATTTGTGTTCATCTCGTCTTTCCCACCAGTGCTTGGTTCTATATTTTTTTCTGCCACTTTAAGCAACAGGTACATCGAAAATGAAAGGGGAGCTCTGCAAAACAAGCCAGGCCTTCTAGTGTCAAGTGCTAATGACAACCAAAGGCAGCTTCAGGAGTTCTCGCCAACCTAGGCTTTTGAGGGATGGCCCATGGGTCAGGGGGGCTTTGGCTGGGACTGGCATGGGCTAAAAGAAAAAGATCTACTTTTTTTTGAGTCAAGACATAGAGGCCACTATGGGAAAATGACAGCAGATACTATTTAAGCCTTAACAAAGATGAAAACAAAAAGAAAACCACCATTTTCTCAAATTCCCCAGGCACAAGGGATGAATCTCGGGGTGCAGAGTGGCTGTGTACAGTGATGGGCTTGCCAATTAAAGCAGGTGAAACTCTTTGGGGGTAAGAAGAGCTATTAAAAGTCTAAGAGAAGAAAATAGAAAAAAAGGGGAGATTTTGTTATTTGTTTAACCACAGCTAGGAAGCCAGGAAGCTTGGGGGAGAAGAGGATGTTCACATCGCAGAGTATCAATTTTCTACCTGAAGGACTAAACTACTTTAAGTCACTCTCAACCTGGGATGGAAAGGATTTAGCAAGACAGCTATTAAAGGCTCCATTATCCCATCCACCAATCGTCTCAGCCAGCAAGCCTCCTTGTGGGCAACACTTGGGTGTCTGCAAAGTTTTTACAGCGTACTGTACTTATGTCTGCAGCCTGCAATTTAATTCTTTTAAAAGCAACACTAAGTCCTGTCTGTCTCTGAGCTCTGTGATAATAACCCCAACCTCAGCTATTGTTCCATTATCTTAAAAAAGATTTAAAGCAACTTGCTGCTTTATTTATGTTGCACCTGGCATGATGCAAGGAAGAAGATGCTTTTTCTTCTTCTCTTGCTCAACTTGGGAGAGAACTCACCTCAATTATGGAGCTAAGGAAATTTTCTGGGCCTCTGCTCATCTAAAGACCTTTTGTGCCACAGATCAGCTCCCTCAGGCCCAGACATTATTTTGAACAAAGGCTTGGGAACAGGTGCATTCCGTACTGCTAGAGTTTATAGAGAACATTTTCAAAGCAGAGAAATTGAAAAGGGCTGCTTGGGTGAATTTTTGCTGCATCTCACTCCGTATGTAAAGTAATTGGCTTGGATATTTTCTATATGACACATCTGGCTGCACTTTGTGTGTGGGCATTTCTAACAAGCATGACAATTTCAGGTAATATGGTCTAAGTTGTACACACAGCTTGAAGATGAGTTTGTGGGTTTCTTCAAACTAAAATGATTACAAACCGTTCCAATGAGTGAGATCATGGTCTCAGCCTTTCCAAACGCAATGACCTTCCAAGGTCAGAATGCGTACAGGAAGAGGAAAACAAGATACACAGGGATACACAAAGCTCATTCTGCAAAATGGATAATAAAATCCATGGACCGAGCTCCATTTGGAACACCTGAGCAGCTCTTGCTAAGGTGACGATGAGATTGGCATGAAAATTAATACAATAGAACCAGTCACTTTAAGCTCATTTACATGATCAGTAAAATGGAGCAAGATGTCAATTGTTTGAAAATGAAAAAAAAAAAAAGAAAAGAAAAAGAAAAGGTCAACTTCTGACCCACAATTTAGGAAATTATTCTATTCCTAAGGCAATCAGCCTGTCATCCCAATAATTCCCTGCTCACTCATTACAGGAAATGATAACACAAGCCAAGTTGTCTGTCTAAAGCTGCTGTGGCATTTTGATGTACAATAACGTGACCCATGACCTTCAGTAGTTGAGTTTCCAAATGTGCAAGATTTTCTCAAACATTTCCCCTAACAAAATTGTTCACAGTAAGTAGATAATGTAGAAATATATGCCAACATATTCACTGTCCCCATTCAAAAACATCTTAGAAGAAACCAAAATAGATTTCAAATCGTTTTCACTTCTCCAGGTGAAAAACCATCTAGAGCTATTACTAAGGAGGAGGAAACATTCATTTAGCCTCAAACAAAGCCGGAGATCATGCATGCAGATACAACGTCACCGACTAGAAATCAATTCATCCATCTTGGTTCCCTGGGATATGTTTCTTTGCTTCTCAAAGTTATATATTTAAAATATATTCCCGCTTCAAAGAGGGGATCTTTTAAGCCTTTCCTGGTCACCCAAAACTGATCTGGGCTTTGCACCTCCGGGCTTCACAGCATCCCATGTATATGGCGAGCACGCCACGTCCACACGGTACCAGGTAATCCTTTACTTTTAGTAGCTCCACTGGAGCGTTCGAAGGGCATCCTTTCCTCCCCGCCTTTGTTCTCCTGCGCCAAACACGACGACTGGAACACAGGAAGCACTCACCAAATGTGATGAATTGAATAACTAATTAAAGGGTAAATGTTGGGAAAATGCTGGTTTAGAATCCATGTTCCCAGGTGAAGTCAGACACTGACGCTGCTCCCCACAGCTTAGTACGGGGATGACAAGTCCACGCGGGGTTTGCGGGCCTGGAACGGTGAGCCTGTGTGATAACCAGTTCCACGCTTAGTTGCTGTTTTCTCCTTCAGGCTGACACTGCACTCATTACTCTACGCAGGCCCTTTGTACAAATATACATAGCTGGGAACGTATTTACCACTCGTCACAAAAGGATCCTGCCTTCAGAAACCTAGTTAGGAACAGAATGAGTCAATTACGCCCAATAATGTAAGTACGTTAACATCATGCCGTCATGACGCTACATGAGAGTGACTCAATTTACTCGATCGTCTAGAAAAATGAACTAAATACCTTAGAAAAAATACCAGTAATAGGAATATTGTTGCAGAAGACAATTAGAGATTTTCTTGGAGATCTGACCTGAGGAACTTGTTGTATAACCTCCCCACGTCAGGCAAGAACGGATTTCATGGGGCGTTTTTGCTCCTCTATACGGGTCCCATATTGCTCACTGCCTGTGTTAAGGCCCCGTGTTGCTCACCTGAACTAGGGTTCAAGCTGCAGTCGACCCTCGAACAGCACAGGTTTGCACTGCGTGGGTCCACGGACACACAGAGTTTCTTCTGCCGCTGCCACCCGAGACGGCAACTCCAAGCCCTCCTCTCCTTCCTCCTTCCTCCTCCTCTGTCTACTCCACGTGAAGATGCCAAGGACGAAGACCTTTATGATGATCCACTTCCACTTAGTAAATATATTTTCTCTTTCTTACGATTTTCTCCATAACATTTTCTTTCTCTAGCTTACTTTGTGGAAGGAATAAATAAATAAAACAGTATATAATACATAGGACATACGAAATACGTGTTAATCGACTGTCTATGTTACCGGTAAGGCTACTGGTCAACAGTAGGCTATCAGTACAGTCGTTAAGTTTTGGGGGAGTCTAAAATGACATGCAGATTTTTGACTGCACAGGGCTGGGGGCGGGTGCTGGCACCCCAACCCCAACACTGATCGAGGGTCAACTGCAGTACTGCTTCTCCCGTTTCTTCTTTCATCCACAAAATTAATCTTCTTCAAACTCCAATTTGGTCACTAACATCTTAATCAAAAACTTTTACAGGTTTCTTGCTTTATGTAGAGTAATGATCTTGAAGATGTTGGGTTTTAAGACCAAAAAGGACCTCAGAGATCATCTAGACTCTAGAAGGGGGCTTCTCAAAGTTGAACACGTTTCAGAATGACTTAGAGAGTCTTTTAAAATACAGATTCCTGGGCCCCACCCATAGAGGTTCAGATCTAGCAGGGCTGAGGCTAGGCCCAAGAATGTGTCTGAGTTTCCAGGTGGTGCCACAGGTGCTGCTCTGTGGACCAGGCTTTGAGAAGCTCTGAACGACAGCAGCAGGTGACGGGATCCACACAGGCCTCTCTACCCAACCAGAGGCGCTCTGCTTGCATCTGCTCCGCACGCTCAGCTTCATGTTAGTATCAGGTATTTCATTTTATCAAAGGAACTAGTAACCGACACTCAGTCATCTATTCTCATCTTCTTAGTTTACAAGTAAACTGAGGCCTGGAGAGCTGGGTCACCTACTTGGATAGTGGGCTAGTGTTCTGTTCTCGAAACTTCCTTCCTCAAACTTTCAATCTAGCATCAAAGGCTCTACTACATTTCCACCTTTCGTCTCCCCTCCCCTTCAACACAACCAACCTCTCAGTTATCCTTCAGCCGGGTAGTTAATCTTTCCCCAAATAACACAGGATCAGTTTTTTTTTTTAACTTCAAGTCTTTCCTAACATCAATTCTCCTAAATATCTACCCTAATTACATTTCCAACACTTTGAACTGAATGCATCAGATGACAGACACTAATCTCCCCTCTTCTGTAATTCACGTGCATGGACGGCACACCTCGGACCTCAGCATCACCCAGAACCGTGCCACCACCAGGATCCTGGAGTCCAGAAAATACACTGCTTTGACCACACCCTCCTCATCTTGATAACCTGTAGACTTCTGACCACCTTGCAGATGCTCAGGCTATCAGAATGATCCTTCCTGAGCTGTATTCATTCCCCACCCAGCCTGGGTGATGCTTCACCAGGACTTCAGCACCTTCCTTGACTTTCTGTCTTCCATGTCTGTCTTGCCAACCCCCATCACAGAATTAATCTATGAATTTGTTCTTTCTATTCCCAGTCCTATGAGCATTGTTGGTGACGGTCGTATTACCACGTTGACTGGACTTACTAATTCCCCGAGCTAGAGTTTCCCACCTTAAGCAGGTTATTCATTTACCCCTAACTGACTCACTCTCAGGTTTCCCGAAGAGATTTCTTCCAACTCCCCATCATCTCAAACCTCGAAACCTGCTCCAACACTTCCCTTCCCAGAACTGCATCATCTCTAGGGTGAAACACAAGATCGGAAGACGGGTCTGACGTTGAGAAAGCCATTCAAAGTTTTGTTCTAGAAAGATCACTCTGGTGGCTGTGTGGAGGACAGGTCAGACTAGGGGTGCAGAGAGACAAAGAAGATGGATTCAACAAATACACAAGAGGGATGAGGGAGATTAAAGGATCAGGAATTCCTAAACACTGTACCTTGTGCATTACAGACATAATAGACATGTGCTGAACGAATTTATTTGGGCTCTGATTCTGAGAAAGTATCTATAGAAAAATATTTACTAAACTTAAACTTAAAAAAATGCATAGTTGGGAGGAAGAACACTTTTGCCATATCTTGTCATAAGGCTGATGAGACCAATTATTACGCAATGGACAGATGGTGGATTAGCAATGATGAAACTCAGATGGAAATGAGGGAAAGGTCAAAATGTTAAAAGTCAAAGGAATTTGGTTCCATCTTGTCTCATTTCATGCAGGACTGAGGTCATAGCTTAACAGCCGTTACTACAGGGAAGCTGCAGGACGACTCACTGTGCCCGAGAACCCAGTACGTACCCAGGGCTGCTCAAAGCTGTAGGTACGACGCCGATCTTCTACGTCTTCATCCTGCTTTGCTTGCTGGAACTCTTGCCGCAGACGCTGTATCCGATCATGGTTGCTAGGAGTTGATCTGTTACTAAAAGAGAGACGGGGCAACAGTGAACACCCTTCGGAAATATTATGCGAGAACCACAGTTGCTAGCAAAAAATGGCAACCTGCTATGAAATGACGCTATTTACGAGAAAGTGAATTTTTAAAACAGTATCTGGGCATTTTCAATATGTTTTCATTGTGTTCTTTGGATTAAGGCTTATTGAAGTTTTTGCAGATATTCAAGAGGGTGAGCAGTATTTTTAGATATTCCTTTTTTCACACTGTTCTTTAAAAGCCTCATCTCCTTTCTGTAATCTGGCAAGGTGTTGGCAGGGAAGTTTTCCTGGAAAGTCAGAAATACCAGGGTCCAGTCCCAGCTCTTCCACTTTCTTAGTCTAAGGCACTTAATGCTTCTGAGCTGCAGTTTCTTTATATATGAAGTGGAGATAATAATTTGACTCTAAATACCACAGTTGTAATAAACAAGTGAGATGACACCATAGCACACAGCCTCACAGATGTGATTATTTTCATATCACCATTACATGAAGTTCCTAATATGAGTCATCAGAGGTCTATAAACAAAACATAACTCTCACAGCATAAACGAGAAGCATTTTTAAAATAGGTTCAGGGGTGATAGTTTGATTTAACCAGTTAGTTAATGATGTTGCCTTCTTTATGTATAGCACTGAATTTTGTTTTATACTCAAAAAGAGCTTACAAGGTAAGTGCAGGAGGCAGTATTTCATACATATTTAAGAACGTAGAAGCTGACATTCGCAGAAGTGGCCTGTGTGAAGTCCTGCTCCAACCTTCACTTCACTATGCCATGCGATCACTTAGGAAAACACGTACCAGACTCTAAAGCCCCTCCTTTGTAAAATCACATGAATTTTAAAAACAGTGTCTTTGTGAGAGTCATAGATGTGGATGACCAAAATTAAATCAATCTCAAATCCCAGAGCATTTCTTGTCTATTTCCATTCACTAAAGCATTAAATTGCATCCTATCAAAAAAGCTATCCGCACCCATCAGGCACATACCGTCTCCCCACCCAAGCCACAAGGACCATGTCTTTGTATTTCTCATATACGCCCTCCAAGCTGCTAGCAGAGTGGGAAGCTGTAAAGCTATTAGGAAAACCAGGTCTCTTCACGGAAAGCACATTGCCGTGGTTACTCAGGGTAACTGAGTTCTGTCCGCTGCACCTCTCCTGGGTGATGTCACTTGGGAGAGGTAGCTTGGAAAGAGAAATTCTACCAGAATAGAGCGCATAAAACTCTCACGCAGATGTATGTCTACATACAATTTCACATATTTTGAAGAATTCCAAAGGTCTCAACATCTCAGACTGAAAATATTCACATATGGGACCACAAGATTAACATCTTCTAAGCATATGGGATAGTCTTTCATTGTTTAATCTATTGGGACCTTCATGTTTCCATCAATTTCACTAGAGCTTCTGGAATATCTTCCTTCACCTTCCCATCCATAATTGCCCTGGGGATTTTATTGTACCCTCTTCTGTCAGAGGCAGAATGCGCGGTGTGTGAGCCAAGGTTCCAAACCTTAGACTGGATATTGCCATGTGCCTCCTAAACATAGCTGAAAACACCTATTCATGCGAAATACAGCGATGAGCCTATTTATAGCTCCAGGTAAGCACTGGAGCCCGTCTTGCACTTGTTCCCCGTAAGCATGCAAATCCAGCCACCTCCCAAGGTACAGTGAGAGAGAACAGGAACTTTCCAACAGCGGTTCTCACCTCTACACATGGTCTATATGAGAACCACCCAGAGAGCTTATTACAATAATGCTGATTGCCAGGGCTCACCTTGACATATTCAGTCTGTCTAGTGCAGGGCCCAGCAATCTGTACATAAAATACTTTATTCAGAAGGTACTGCAGGTATGGACACCATGTTGAAGACGATGCTCACAGGCTTCACAGTTGGCCAAATCCCAATTCCTGCCTGGCAACTAACTAAAGAACAAAGGAGACTCGCCTGCTGTAGAAGCACCCATGTACATTCTGCGACAAAGGGGGTTGGACAGGCTTGGCCGAGTGGGGGAGGCCCTTGGTTCCAGTAGATTGTTGCCTTGAAGGGATACAGGCCTGGGACTGCCTTCCAATTTTTTTTAAAAGAGAAATCAGAAATATACTTTCTCCCCCCAAATTTAAAATGTTAACTCACTGTACTTTTTAAATTCTAGGTAAGCCCAACAAAATAGGTCTGTTGGTGGCTAGCTTGCAACCTCTACTTGATGTTCTGCAGATGCTGCCCATTTTACATGTCACTACTCTGGGCTGTTTACTTTCAGATTTCACACTAAAATTAGGCCAGTGGTCCCCTCTTCAAAGTCCCAAGAAACAAATTTAAGAAGACTGACAACTGGGCATTGTTCATAGCACCTTCCCTCTGCTAAATTGTCCACTCCTTCCAATCTCAACCTAGATATACTTCTTTTCAGACCTGAGGTCTGACCTATCTTTTCAGAGGAGCGTATGCTGAGAGAGACAGAGGCGTTTGTGATGTGACTGATTAATTCTTTATGGATTCAAAATACTTGAACATTTGCATTTTTAATTATGCAAAAGAAATCTGGAAACCTGGAAGAGATTAGCTTTAAGATCCAGAATTCAATGGAAGGGAAAATTAATCACTCATTTTTTTAAATAAGGAGGTACCAGTTTGGTGCACACTATCCTTCCCATGGAAGGAAGGGAAAAATGAAAGCAAGAGAAGGTAGGCAGAAGGGAGGAGATGAGCCGTGGCAGGCTCTCCGTGTTGCTCAGAAGGGGGAGACGATCATACACCCTGGTAGAAGAGAGGCAGCCAAAGAGGGAAGGAAGATAAATTTTCTCATATTTTTTTTTCTTTAATACACTCTTCTTTTCTGTCCGTTTTTCCAAATTCCACAAGACCGAGAAATCAAATTCCACTTCCTTGAAGCCTTTCCTAACTACTGCAGCCCACGCTCATCTCTTCCTTTCGATCCACCTCTAACCGTCCTCTGTCCCAAATAATGTCTTATGGTGCTTTCCAGAACCTGTATCTGGGGTGGGGTTTTCTATCTTAAGTTTGTGCCTTCATCACAGCCATTTAACATGTGTTATCTTGTATGTCACCTGCCTGTGGCACACTACACTGTTCAGAAACTATTAGTGATGAATAGACTTAAGGTGGCCTTCCAGTGCCCATACCTTTTGCCATCTCCCACCCTTAAGTGTGGACAGTACCCATCCTTTCTTCTAACCAATGAAATGCAGAAACAGTTGTGCAATGTATGTAATTACATTTATGTCATTACATAAGGACACGGTGTCCATCTTTTCTGTCTCTGTCTCTGTCTCTCCTCTTGCTGGTTTTGAAGCAGCAAGGTGCCCTGAATCCCACAGTTGCATCGAACAGAACGCTGCCAATGAGACCCAGGAAGCTGATACTTCTCTAGTGAAGCCTCCATGTGAGACCCTAGCCCAGCTGACACCTTGATTGCACCCTCAGGAAACCCTGAGCTGAGGACTCAGCTAAGCCATGCCTGGACTCCAGACCCACAGAAACTGTGAGATCATAACTGCATGTTGTTATGCTTGTTAACACAAGCTGCTGAGTTTGTGTTAAGTTGCTTTGCAGCAAATGGAAACTATTATAATACCCTGTTGATGTTGGCCTTGGCCATGTGACTTCTACTGGCCAACAGGATGTCACTGGATGTGATGCAAAAGGAGCTTGAGATGTGACTGCATGGTGGGTGTGCCCTCCTGTGTTCGTGACTTCTACCATGACAAGAACACGCCGAAGAGACATGTAGAACAGATCTGGACCCAACCTGCAGCTTAAAGTCAAGCCCAACAGAGCCCAGCCTAGATCAGCCAATCCCCTGCCTGTCTACAGATGTGTGAGCAAAAAAATAGATGCTTGTTATTTGATGCCACTGTGTTTTTAGGTAGTTTGTTATGCAAAAACTTCACAGGAATAAACTCTCTAAACCTTCCTCCTTAGAACCCACCACCACCTCATCTTAAACAGTGTTATGGGGGCTCTACATACTTTTTAAACTCAATGAAATAAAGTAGACTCGAAGGACATAGGCTCTGTCCACAAATGGAACCAAATAAAATATTGCTTGTTGCAAAAAGCACACTGGTTAGAAGAATGGAATAAAATACAGGCACCGCATTTTACAAGTGAGTTTTACCACTGTCACTCATAGGGTTAGTTACTGCAAAGTTCTAGTCTCTGAGAAAAATTGTACAACGTAAATACTGTTGCAGAAGATGTAACTGAAAAATGCTCACTGCCAGATCTTAATACGCGAAACCAATCAAATGTTCTTCCCACTGAAACACCAGTATATAGTCGAGAACGCCCCTGGGAAATCTATCCAATTGCTTAGGGTGAATCCTTTTATCAGCCTCCCCATTGCTGCACCTAAAACACCCTGCTTGTGCTCTGTGATCTCTGAAAATCAGCCTCATGAGGCCAAGGCGGAATGTGGGTGCTTTCCTGAAGCGTGGTGAAAATATACCTGCCAACCAGGTGGTTCGGTAAGACTGAACTTAAGGGCTCATTCCTAGTTTCTTTTCCTGGCACAGACTGATGACCTGATGGGATCTGGGTTAAACACACAAGTCACAAAAAGATAGCCCTAGTTAAAATTTGATCTACTTAGTTTGCCAAGGGTCAAGAACTTAACAGATTCCTTCAAATCCCCAATTTACAAAAGAATAGGTGTACAGTAAGGATTTTTGTTAACGGTATCAAAATTCTATTCCAAACGGTCGTGAATTTCATACTTGCACTTCGCATCTAATTACTAGGGCTGCAAAAGGGACACCATTGTTTTTCCCAATTAAAAAAAATTCAAAAAAGTCAATCTCTAAATTATATCTGAGATCCTGAAAATAATGCGATATCACACTCAAAAAAGTGTTTTCCTATGGATATATTTTCATCGCTCCAACAGGTATCCCATGCACACACCACAGGGGGAGAAACACGCTAGAGTTCTGCTAACTGCCAACTTCTCTGCTTAAGGAACTAAATCCCTCCATCTGCTGGTGTTCAAAGTCCTAGGACTTCTGCAACTTCATTATGGTCTGCATCCCAGCACACTTAAGACAGGTAAAACTTCCACGACTCAATTCATGGACACTTATAGATCCTATTTTCTAGAACCCTGACTTTCTCAAGGCTTGATGAGGTCGGTAGGTAATGACACAACCTTCACAGGGGGTTCCTATATTTCAGGCCCCTTATTTAGGGAAAATTTCTCTCTTTACTGACTTCCTTCATAGCTACACAAATGGAAGGGCTAAAAGATCCAGTCCATTATGTAAAGAGCACACCTCCAAGAATACTATTTCATTTTCAGGGGAGAAAATTTAGAGCACTTTTCCTTTCTTTGCCCAATTACTAATTCTTCTTGCCTCTTGGAAAAGGAATAGCTGTTCGTCCCTTTATTTGTAGCAATGGCAAGTCAAAAATTCAGCTATTTCATCGAGGCCACTTAAAGTAGACACCAGCACTGGGGTGGGCAAAAAGTGACTCCGCGAGAAACAGATGCGGGGCAGACCTGTCACGCAGCCTTGGTAACAGGCAGCCGGCAATGACCACCCGCGTCTCAGATCATTAAGCAATGTCTTACTGTGATGTCATGCACGGATGTACAGAGTTGTAATCCTTTCAAAACAGACAGATTGTCAGCATGATAAAGTGGATACAAACAAGCTCCTGAACAGGGATGACTAAAGCGTTTGGGGGGGAGAAATGTCACTGAACTAAAACAGGAGCCTCACATATAGTAGTAACAGTCATCAGCTACCGAGCAGGCGGGAGGGGGAGGAGGGGATGGGTATGTTCACACCTAATGGGTGCGGTGCACACCGTCTGGGAGACGGACACGCTTGAAGCTCTGACTCAGGCGGGGCAAAGGCGATATATGCAACCTAAACATTTGTACCTCCGTAATATGCTTAAATAAAAAATAAAAAATAAATAAAACAGGATCCTAGGACGCATAACTACCAGGAACTGCACTGTTCAAGAGAGGACAGGTAAACAACCTTCTTCCCACTTAGCTCTTTTTCTATACTGATTAGCAATTCCATAAAATATTCCTGATCTGCAGATAAATAGTTCTAATCTACAGATGTCAGAACTGAGTTCTTAATTGCCATAAATTAGTGAGCAAACACAGGTTTCTCATTAAATCCATTACACCCTGTATGTTAAAATGGAACGCTTGTCGTTTGTTTTTTTTCCTCCTGGCACTCAAATCAGAAGCATTCTTGGTAAAAATCGAAGTATAAACAGTGAAGCATTAAGATATGGTCAGGGTATGTGTGGCAGGTTCCTGTCCCTTGAAGGTGTTTTTATTCTTGGGGAGAAAAATCTTTCAATGGCAATGAATTTGTTGCCTAGATTTTAATGACAAGCTCTACTGTGCCCCCATCTTTGCTTCCTTAAGAAAGAGTAAAGTGGTGTCAGACCTCTGAAAGCTTTTGCTTCTCTTAGAGGAAAGGAACACTTCCTCCCATCATGCCTGTTCAAAGCACACGGCTTGCCTCCTGTTAACGGTATCACCTGTACAGGTGAAGATGCATAAAGTGCTACATTAAAAGGGAAGAAAGGAATAGACTAACATGCCATGGAAAAGCAAACTCTGAACTTTCAAATCAGGTAGGCATTAGATCAAGCTTGCTAAGACCAGGGGCTTTCCAACTGGCTCTGGCTCCAACTTTCAGGGTGGAAGATTTATGAGGAATGGCGGGGGGGAAAGGGGGAGGGCTAAACCAAGAAATGTATCAATTACCAAACTACAAATAAAAATAGCTCCAGCGCACAAGCTTCGTTAAGTTTTATCAGCAAGTATCTTGGGGTTTTACACTCAAACCTCAGGTCATAAATTCACAGTACATCCTCCATATGTTCACCCAACACCTGAATTCAATTTCTCTTCTGGTTGTGAACTAGGAGTGTGGTGCCCAAATTAATTATGCATGCAAAGTTAGTTTCTAACAAGGGCAGCTTTTTTTGCGATGCTGAAAGGTATTTAGAACATCTGAAATTTGGGGAGAGCTCTTTCTACAATCTTAGCACTTTTATACTGGTCTGTAAAGTCTGGACTCACTCTTCTGAATTTGAACATCGAAAAAAATTACAGTTGGTAAATATTGTGTTATAATGTTTGTCTTCTTCTAAAGATATTCGCAGACATTTATGATATGGAAAAAACTGTCTTCGTGTTGACTTTGAGGTTTTTAGATAAATATTTCTGTGGTTGTGCACAAATCACCTTGAATTGCGGAGAAAGTCTAAGGCGAAGTGGCTCTATTTATATGTGTCTATGTGAAACTAGCTATTTAGGAAATATCATGTCATTTTCAGTTTATTTTCACAGTTTTACTCATCATCTGTAATATAAAAAGAATTATGAGAAACTTATGCAAATCCCAAAGGCACTCACTTTGCTCAGCTGATAAAATTCATTTCCAGATTCTGACACCCGTGATTTGTTGTCCATTTTACACCAATTTCAGTGTCATAAATCACAACAAATTAAAAACATACAGCTACGTTCTCTGGGTTAAAAAGGTGGTCGCCAAAGCTGTTAATCCTGCATTCGCTTCTGATGTGATCGTTCCAGTTCTCTGGGTGCTTTATGGATCACAGGAAGGTCACCTCTCCGTCAGAAAGCCTCAGGACACCATCTTACCCTGGGTCCCTCTGTGGTCATTGGGTAACAAACAGGCCTATCATCATTTTATAAGCAACAAAATCTCAGGAATGCACCCCTCGCCCCATTTTATTACTATCATCACTCTTCCTTATTGGCTTGTCACTGGTCCCAGGCAGGAGTGAGAAAAATTTTTAGTTTTCCTTTTCGAGGGGAATTCCTCCAGCTACGGAGGACACACACGTGCACAGACATACGTAATTTCAAGACCCAACGATAAATATACACAAAAAGGCCCCAGGTAGCTAGCTGTTCCTGACAAGTGCTGGAGAAATCATCCAGCTAGTTTCTACTAAAACGGATTGTTTAATCCACTGCAGTCAGACCTCCAAGGAGACACTTGCTTAAAAGTCAGCACAAAAGTAGTATTATTTAGCGAAGTTTTAAAAAATTATCAATGGAAAGCTAACTATTGAAGTTTTTGTTTAAGGAAACATGGTCTAATAAAACTTTTTAAACAAATGACCTGTGAATATTGTGAAATTGTGTGCTAGAGCCCAAAGCTTCAGAGATGGCAGAAAGGACCAGACGGGACCTCCTCCAGTCCCTGGGAGCTACAGAGCAAAGGGCAGAGGCAGAATTCTGCGCCTCTCATGGCTCCTGACTCCCTCAACCCTGCATAGCTAGAAGCAAGGATAGGACAGAGAAAGTTTTCCAGGTAGGAATTTCAATGCATTTTTAGAAAATAAAACATTATTGCCTATAAGAAACTACATATGTCATTTTTCTTTGCACAATGTGAGAAGCAGTTATAACCTAGGGTTAACACCCGTAGCGCAAGTACTTTTCA
The DNA here is from genome assembly GCA_963574885.1 of Lepilemur ruficaudatus. Classification (NCBI taxonomy): domain Eukaryota; kingdom Metazoa; phylum Chordata; class Mammalia; order Primates; family Lepilemuridae; genus Lepilemur; species Lepilemur ruficaudatus. The sequence continues at coordinate 76,834 of CAUYRT010078907.1, forward strand.
TAGATCGTGTGAGTTCCTTAAATTCTCTAATAAACAGCAAGGATACGTTAGGCATTCGAACGGGTTAGAGAGTTGAAGACAGTTTATGGATAATATTTTTCATTCAGTAAAACCGCTGGGGATACAAAGATTAGCCAGTTGTGACCCACAGTTAAAATCTGTGCCTCAAACTAAAACATACATTTAAGTGTCTAAATAAAAAGCAAATGGGATTCGGTGTTATAGGCGAAACTCTCGACAAACTAAGATAAGAGTGAAAATCAGGAATACATTGTAAAAATTTGAAAAGGGAATGGAAATTAAATAACAAAACCTGATGGGTTTTGATGACAAAATAAAATGATTATCATGTTCTTTTTCATATCAGAGAGGTTTTCATCATACAAGCATAGGAACTAATTATAGAACCGTTATTTTAATTCTTTAATCATGAAATGATTACACAGAATCCAAGGCTAACATTTTCTTTGTTTTTGCATTCTCTGTCTTTAATGACAACATAATTGCAAAAGACAAAACTATGTTTTTTTTTTTAAAGAAAAAAAAATCCCAATGCAATGTAGTGCTTAATTCAAAATCGTGTCATAATTCTAAGTTGTGGCTAAATTCTACAGGTTTTCCTGAAATGACTCAAAATAGAAAGTAACGTAACAGGAGATACAATGACTTTAAGTTTCATAAGAAGCTAACTCCGAAATGTCTTTGAGAACTAAAAGTAGTGAAATATACATTCATTAGTTTTCTAAAAACAAAAACCACTGGATGTACCCGAATGAAGTACCTGTATTGTTGGTTTTTAAACATTTTAAAGACCATTAAAATATCTTTCTTGATTTTTTTACTTCTTTTTATTTTATGCTCTTAATTAATTTTATAATTATTAGTTAACAAATTCTATTCACAATTTGGCTACGTCCCAACTTATAAATTATTTATCCAGAGAGAAGGACTAAATGAAATAGAAACATCAATCAGGTTAACTTTTCATTTCAAGTGTAGCTAAATTATTACAGGAGAAAAACACAATGTGACCATATTGTCTTGGAATTACTGATACTATAAAATAGTAACATTTCTGTTTCTCATTCTTTTTGTTGTTTTGGAGAGATTTTCAAGAGGAAGAGGAGAAGAAACATCTTTTTTCTCTATGTTAAAACTGGAGTTTCTCATTTGTGTTATTCTTAATTCTCAATTATTTCCAAATAGATCAAATATCTTTTCAAGACTAACACTGGTATTTGGACACTCGAATTATTCTTTTTCAAGCATGTGAAAGACATGGGATGTAAACATTCCAAAATGATAACAACTGATGGTTATCACAACAGGATTATGTCCACTATTCCCCAACAAACTTTAGGGATAATTTCAGTGTTACTCTTTTAGAATATATTTAGCTAACTTGGGGATTAAAATTTTTAAGGCCTTGAATTTATAATCTACAAAGCTCCAAATATAAATGCTACTTTTAAGATTTAGCCAAGTCCTCCAAACGTTTTCTCCCAAGCACATGTTCTGGCACGCTACTCAAAATAGTTTCCCTTTCTTTAACCTGTGATGAAATTCAGTTTTATTTTAGATGTTTATTATACAAGTTTATGCCCACTGCTCGACGTGATGATTGCGACATGTAATTTTTAATCCTGTTTCAATATTTGCTAGACTTCACTCTTAATTCTCCTGCCAAAGAGTGGCCCAGCTCCTATTCTGAGCACTTACAATTATTCCACTGGTGTTCAAGGTAAAGAATATTTCACAATTTTCCCCACAGTGTGGTCCTACCATGGCTACAAAAGTATGCTTTGAGAACACAATTCCAGGCTTCTACAAATTCCCACCACATACAAAGCTGATGCCGTTTTTTCTAGAAGATACCATAGTTTTGTGGCTAAGACATGTGAATTGATACAAGTAAACTGAACTTGACATAAGATCCGGAATAATCATAGTCTTAGAAGAACCAGTTGGTAAATCTGATTAAGGGTTTACCAAAAGCCCTTTTTGTTTGTTTCAATCCTTGTGTTTGAAAACCCTTCTAGAAAGTAATAGAGATCTCTTCCATCTTGAACAGAAGGAATAATGGATATTATTTAGCTTTTAAAAAAACTTTTGAGATTATCATGATCGTTAGTTCCCATTATTGAGTACTCTAAGTAGAAAAAAAGGAAGAAACTGAGCTGAATTTTACTCTACTGACAACAGGATGTTGCTCGAAAACTCTTCTGCTTTCTCCCTATTTTTCCAACAAGCTCCCAATAACAGCACTTTCATAGGTATCTACCTCTGGGTCCTAAAAGTGTAATTTGCAAACATATTGGCTAATTGTGGGTTTGCATGGTTTCTAGTGAATTGAGACCTTATTGTATTATTACTACATGATTTAAAAATTATATTGTAGCTGATTAAAATGAGAAAAAGAAATCTTTTTGTGGGCAAAGTATTCTTGGCAGAGATTTGTTTTTCCCTAGTTTGATCTTTTCTTTCCCAATTTCAGAAATTTTCAAATTTCTTACATAAATCAATATTGAATTCCAGGCACAAACTGTTTAAAATGTGGGTAAAGACCTTTTTGACATTTTAACTTGATTTATATAGAAAAATTTTCACTTCTCTATGTCCTAAAATAGACATACTTTCATTTGCCTCACAATAATATCCACTTGAAGTTGACACTCTACTAAATTTTCTTTTGGGAAAAATTCCCAGTTTAACATGATTATAGATTTTAATGAAGATTTGCTTTTCTGTTTATACACAGAATTTTTGATCATTCAGTTAATAAGAAATGGCTGAGAAAACACATGAGTAACCACCCAGCCAAGATGGTACTAAATCATGAGTAGAAAGGCCAAAGGTCACAGGAATTCAGGTGCACGTTTCAAAACCTGCCTTGATGCCTGAAGGCTCAGTAAGGAAGGGGTAGTGCCAGCTTCTACCTGAGGACAGAGGAGAAAAGAATGGAGCAAAGCATCTGCTAAAACTCAGCATGATCCTTTACAAACATATTGTAACACTGCCTCTCCTGTATTTTATACTTTCCACTGATGCCCAAGTACTGGTGTGTAGAGAAACTAAGCCAAGACCAAATGGAACTCATTATGTGTTCAGTAGCATCAGAAGCCCAGAATAAATACAGAGAGACACTGACAAAGACACTGGTATAAAATAGGCATAGGCACAGACTCAGATATAAATATCAGCAATTTTCTAACCTAGTCACTTACACTAAAGAACCACTTTGGGATTTCTTTTCTTGAGTTGCAAAAGAAAGATTTAGAAAGTATATACTGAAATATTACCCGTGTTCACCGCAAGCCAACCACCTGACATGAAGCTACATTAAGACTCAGAAGTCAGAGGCCTCTGCAGATACCATTTTGTTTTGTCTTTTCTCATATTGTAATGTCTCTACAGACTGGCGCTGATACTGCTCCGTTTCGATATCATAATAGTGTCTCCACGGATTTTGGCTGACATTTTGTTTTGACATTATGTTACAATAGACCTCCGCTGACATTTCGTTTTGTCACTGCAACATTGTTTCTATAGGTTTCTGCTACATTATTTTGTTTTGACATTAAAATGCCATCCCCGTGGTCTTGGCACGATGTTATCTAGAGAACTTTTTAAGGAAGGATGAGGTCCAGGGACTAGAGCGAAAAATGGCACCCTGCAGAACTGGAACATTTAATAAACTTGAAGATGTTTTGGATAAACACAAATTTATATGACATTTAATATAAGATTTGGAACGTTGTTTCCACTTCATCTTATGGTTTCTTACAATATGGATTCAGTTAAAGGTGTTAATTCTCTGCCTTTCCCATAAAAGGGGATCCTACCACTCTCTTTACATGTCAGAAACTTCAGAGAATTAATCCTCTATCTGTTGCCAGAATCAAATTATTTTTTTTTAAATGAATATGGTCTGGGTTTTTTGTGTTTTAAAACTATAAGAAGTATTTCTGAAGTAAACAATTACCACTTTTCATAATTGTTGAATTTAAGAAGCCATTGATTATGACACATTTTAGGAATCTCTAAGAAAGAAAGAAAATGTGGCCAACTGAAATGTCATTGACGATGAGAAGCATCTTGATATTCGAGATTTTAATTGTGAAAAAATGTCAATCTTAAAAATTGTTTTAAAATGGTGGTGGTATATATGGCATTGATAAAAATCAACATTATTAAAAACAGCAAAATTACTTGATGACAGCTTGACTATTTTTTAAATAAATGATAGAATAAAAACATGAATCTTAAACTGATTTTGCAGTTTTAGGTAGAAACCATTTGGCAGATACCCCGAGAGGGATGTGAAACAGACTTCTCCCTTTCTTGGTCGTCTCTCCTTCTTGCATTCACAAAATTCTCTATGAACACTTCACCATTCACAGTAAGACCAAGAATACTGACCTCTAAAGTGGCATACTTCTAGATTCTATTAGCTTCAATTCTCAGGAAAATCATTACAATATAAAGGTGCATCTTTAGCTTTGGCCAAAAGCCAAAATGAAAAAAGGTCATAATGTGAACATTTCTGTGTTTTTTACAACCCTACATTCAAAACTGTTATTTGATTTGTTATATAATTTTTCCTCTATAAAGTCTGTATGTGAACATATTACTTCTAACACTATTGCCAGAGAAAGTGTTGGTAGAGATGATCTTGTATATTTCCATTCACCAAAGAAATGATCACAAGAAAATTCATGAATCTTACACAATTCTTCATTTGAAAATGGTTATTTTGTTACAAAATTTCCCTTCACAAATGGATATGTTAAAAAAAAGAATTTAATGCTAGTGAAAGAATTCTCCAGATGAACTCACATATTTCCTTTTATCACAGATGAAGTATTTCATGTTGTCCTGTTTTGCTTTGGCTGCCAGGAAACTCTGAGATCAATTTAATGTCCAATTATAATTACTCACTCACTCATACCAACTTTCCCATATATATATATATATTTATCATTTTTGCATCCTCTTAAACTCTTGTTTTAATAGTTATTTTTAAAAGCTGCTTCAAATAATTTTGGGAGCTGAGATGGCTATAATTCATACTCCTAGAGGATCACAGTGACCACTCTGTTAAGTATAGAATATAAAGCCTAGAGCTTCTTTTCCTATTTTGAGTAATTTCTTCTGATTCTTCTAACAGAAATATTTGGCTTCATGCATATGTGAATAATATGAGATGAGGTATAAGTAAGCAGCTAATCCAGGGCTGGGCACAGAATAGGCACTTGATAAATACTCAGTACTATGAAGAAAAATGACATCTAGGTAGAGACACAGAGTGGGTTGTTACAAATCCAAGCCTGCAGCTCAGGAGAGAAGTGAAACTGAAGATACAGCTTTAGTGGTTATCAACAAATATACAGGTGTAACTGAAGCCATGGGAGTGGATGAGGTCACAGGGAAAGAACACAGAGAAGGGCAAGAGGGCTGGGGACATATGATAAACCCAACCAACACTCTGCTAAGGGGAGGACTGTTTTGACTTTTCACAGTGGTTGTTTATGACATTGGTAGAAAAAAAGCCAAAAGGAAGGCTGGGTTGCTCATGAAGTGGGGATCCTATGAGATAAAGACATGTTAGGTTTGAGAGCAGCATGTCAGGTGACTCGCAGGGCTCTGTTGCAGGAGCAGCTGGGAGGCCCAAACACAAAACTCTCTGCTCCCTCCTGGCTGGGCCTGCGGCTTGGGATACCTGGGCTGCTGGCAGGTGGCACCTGCTCAGCCGGTGGAAAGAAGAGAATCCTTAAGGGCCGTCAATCCGATTCCCTCTGTGAGCACTAAGCTTTCACTAATTAAAAGAAGCTCTAAAGTAAATTAAATTTTTTGTAAATTAACGAAACATGACAGCTATGATGTACCGTTGTCATGATTATCCTTTCCAAGCCCAAGTCTCTAAGATTAACCTTCCTCCTTCCTTGATGTTAGATGAATACCTGTTATCAAATATATTCTTTGTCCCTTCTGTAGTCTGGCTAAACTCTTCTCATGAAAAGAATTAAAAGAAACAGTACAAGTCATAACCTTCTCTTGACCAAGGCTACAGTTCACTATTCTCTCAGCGTTTCTGTGCAGGTGAACTAGTTAGTTTATGTAGACTCTAAAGCCCAATGAATACTATCATGAAAGATATAATTTTTTTTAAAGAAAGCTGACTGGACATCTTCAATATACTTAAATACTTTCCAAAAAACAAACGATTTGATAAGCTTTGTGTTTTTGCCCTTATACCTTAGGATTATGATTCTCTGCAGGATTTCAGAAGTAATTCAAATATTAAGTTAAAGATTTCACCAAGTAATGCAGTCTGATTAATGACAAGAAGGAGTACAAAAAGACAATAAAATTTTGAATTCTTAAAAGTCGGGATTTGTTACCAATAATTATGGCTTTAGTCTATATTTGGAATATCAAGATATCTGGCATTGCAGAGAAGAGAGATCTTTTATTTTACAACACTTTTGATAAAATCCTCATTCTGAAAAAAATGAATGTACATATGTGCAGCTCCAAATTTTCCAATTAAGGCTTAAGTTTGATGTATACATTTTTTATCCATTTTGTATGCATTTGGGGAAAGGGCTGTGAGACCACACTCAAATTCAATCCATAAACGACCTTCAATTCAAGACACATTGTTCATGTCTTGCCAAATCATAACTGATGTTATAAAGGGTTGAAAAGCTTGAATTTTTTTTTAAAAAAAATACAGGCATCCTCCGCTTTTCACCACAATGTGTTCCTAGAAACCACATCATAAAGTGGATCAGATTTTCCCATAGGAACAATGTTATAATTGAGGTTATGTTTCTGACCAAGGAATTGGCTCCATGATATAGCGACTATGGGTCACATAAGTAAGGATATAATAACTTTAAATCCTTACAGTAATTTTACTAGTGAAAGTAGACTTCGAATACAAGACGGGTTTAGAGATATTCTATGTGTTACTTACGCCAGAGAACTCAAGATTCTATAAAATATATACACAGTTCTAAGGAATTTTTAGAAATTTGGCATGAAATGAACATGCTAATAACTAAATATCACAACACTTCCCCACTCCCTTTTTTTAACCTAGAATGGGTTTGCAGAGGACTTACACCAGATTTTTTAAAGAGGAAAAGGGATGTCTTCTAGCTAAACCCTTTAATTTTACCCTGGAGACCCAATGTACTTTTTATGTGATTTTTCATAGGATCTTTATTTTTAGTTTGGAAAAATTTCCCTGTAGCTAGCAGAGACTCAAAAAAAAAATCACTCCCTCAATCTTAGAACTACAGTCATGTGTCACTTAATGATGGGGATAGTTCTGAGACATGTGTCAGGTGATTTCATCATTGTGGGAACATCCTAGAATGTACTTCCACCAGCCCAGATGGGATAGCCTACCACACACCTAGGCTCTACGGAAGAGCTTACTGCTCCTGCGCTACAAACCTGTACAGCATGTTACTCTACTCAATACTGCAGGCCACTGGAACACCGGTGAGTATTTGTGTATCTAAACATATAAAGGTATAGTAAAAATATGGTATTATAATCTTATGGGACCACTGTCATGTGTGCAGTCCCTCATTAATCGAAATGGCATGAAGCGAGGCATGACTGCATTCTGAAATGCTAGAGCCAAGTGACCAAAGATTGTTCAATTAAGTGCCTGAGTGTGTGTTGAGCTCCATCATGGCATTTAGTACTTTATTCAAATGCCATTAAAACAACTTGCTTTTTACAAAGGAATATTCAATCATTTCCCGGATAATTGATCATACTGGCATAGAACAATAGCCAGTCTGTGCTTGTACTGGTGGCTTTCCTGTCCTCCTGGTCAGCCACTGGCTGTGAATAGCACTGCAAGGAGGACTGAAGACAGAGGAAAGACGCAGGTGTTAATTACATGGTGTATAGGAGTGCCTGACGGAATTAGAGAACATTCCCACTATAAGGTATGATAGCTTTGTAAGCATCGGGACCGACACTTTGACTGATGAGGAAACTGAGGCCCGCAGAGATCCAAGCACGTGACAAAGTTAATTAAGCAGGTGACAGCAGACTTGGGGCAGTGCAGACACGTAGGTTCCTGCCCAGGGCTGCTCCAGCATGGCACAGATTCCAACCCTCCACTGCTAAGGTCTCTCTGATGCAGAGAAATTGGGGGGAAACTTTTAAATCTGTGCCATACTTGAGTTGGGGGAGATCCCTTTCGCTCATGTGCTTGGCATTCTCTCACAGACACACACACACACGTGTAGGTATAATAAACTTTCTAGCTCATGATATGAATTTAAAGTAAACCTGGTACTACTTATTTATTCCACATGGGATCAGCCAATTGTAGTTTTTAATGTACATCATCCCTAAAGTAGTACCATATTTGAGGTATGCTAAACACAAAATAAGAGGAAAACTAACCTTTGACCATTTTAATTCAGATCCCTTAAAAGTAAGTCAAATACATGTAATTCCATTGTCCAAACTGTCTTTTATTAGTCAATTTAATTCAAAGTCTTGTAGAAAAGATGACTTAAATATTCCTCTAAGTCCAGAGAATTTTAAGTGTTTATTTCATTATCTTAGATGCAACTCCAGATGAACCACCAAAGCAAACCTCTTTTTCCCCCTTACCCTTCAACATACGTAAGCCTTTTAGTCTCTCCCCGTATGGTGTAACTCATACCAAACGATGACACTATTTACAGTATTCTGCTTTAAAAGGGCAGAGCTTCCACTGCTATTTCAATTAAAGCCCCTGTGCAATTATGCTTTCAAGAAACAATTAACAGAAGGAAAAACCATTTCCCTGGCTCCAGCCTTTTCAAGCTTGGGCAGTGAGTACCCTTTCTTACCACTAGTGGCAATGAAGTAATTATTTAATGTTAAGGTTCACTTCCTTGGGTGTAAATTTCGGTTTTAGTTCACACTAAAAAGAAACATCAATTTATTAGGAGATAAAACTTGTTCTCCAGTAATGGAGCAGATGCGTACATAAATTTAGTGCAGTCTAATGTTCTCACGCACAAAGCAATTAGAGTTTTCTGACAAACAGACTTGGCGCAGAAATGACAGTGTGCTTCGTGGTGGGGAAGGTCTGTAAGATGGGAAAGTATAACGTGAGGCTCCAGTGAAACACTCTCTGCAGAAATGTAAAAGAATAATAATAATATATGTGGGCAAATATGTGTGAAACTCTTCCCTTGATGAGCTTGAACGAAAAGAGAGGCTGCAAATTTTATAGTCATGGTGAACCCTCCTAGCACACAGGCTACGGCTTTCCCAGCAAGCGACTCACTTCAGGATGCCTGGAATTGAGCCTGTTTGGATTCTGAACAAAGGATGACACAAGCAATCACAGCCAGGCATTACCTGATTGTCCTCATCAACAAGGAACAATGGTAGACAGGTGAGCGGTGGAAAGTATTTCCAATTGCTGAATACCTGGGTCACACTCGCCTTATAGAAAACTAAAGAAGTTCACTCAAGATTTCCCTTCTCCCCAGACAGTGCCCTATCTCTTTCACAGACCACCTCTCGTTCTTCATGGGAGAGAGAAACAGCGGTTTATTTCTTTGCAACCTCCGCAGCCCCGTCCCCCCCCACAATACTCCGCCATTGTAGTAATAGTAACTACCTCCAGGTGTTGATACTTATGGGTTTGGGCTGAGAATGTTTTTACTCAGTGAATTTGGGAAGACTGATTGAAACTGCTGTAACATAGTTCTGTAATTTGTAGCAACAATTACCATTGTTATTTTTTTAAGCACCTCTTAAATGTCAGGCATTGTGCAAACTGTTGAGACTACAGAGATTGAGACAACGGTTCCTATACTCCATGGTCAGGTAACATAATAGGTCTTATATGATAAAGGTAACGTAGATTTCTTTTTGAAAATAGGAGAGTGTGATCGGTTTTTTTAAGGGAGTGGTGGAGACTGGACCAGACGCATTTTCATAGGTTCCCTAAATTTGGGCTGGGCTTGGGAATAGAAATAGGTCAGGTTGAGAGGTGAGACCCTGAGAGGTCAGACAGGTTGGAGAAGAAGCAAGTGGTTCCGGTGGTCTCTGGACTTGAGTTCTGATCATTCCTAAAACAAGGCTGCTGAGATGTCCAAATAAATACGGCAGATTGAACACATTTCTGTTGTGGATCTCTTCTAAAACCCCACGAAAATGACAACAAATGAAATCAAATGTCTTTAAACCACAAAGATAAAGAGAACAATAACACAGGAGACGCAGAAAAGGAAAGATAAGACTGCAGAAGCTGCAAGGCTAACGGAGGAGACCTAGCGTATTGGGAAATGGAGAATGCCAGCCTACTCGGAGGGACGTGGTAAGAGGCTAGATGCTGCTTCTGCGGAATCCGGGAAAGACCTGGGAATTGGTGCCACTGGTTACCTCTGAAGCTGGGTGGTGCATCAGGGTGGAAGATGATCCACTCTTTGGGCATTTTTGCTTTTCACAATTTTTTTCTCTCTTTCACCCTCAGAAACCACAAACCCTTTAAAAATGTGCGTGTTTATGTATACTACATTTTTGGGCTCCCATGGCAGCAGCAACAGGGTCGAAGCAAGAGCTGAGCAGGAAGGTTCTGGCCACTGGCAGACACAAAGAGATTCTGTGAACTGAGTGTGGGTGTGCTGGGACCTTCGCCACCAGAGGATGTGACATTGCCCACTCACAGTGTATAACCTGGGACTTGAGCAGATTTACAAAGGCAGTGCAACACACACAGTGCAGTCCAAAGGGGCTGTGGCCTATACCTGAGCTGGAAGCTGCTCCCACTCTGATAACTTTGAGTCAGCACGTTCAGCAGGCAGAGGGCAAGCCTATGCAAGGCACATGACCTTGCGGCCAGAGATACATCTTAAACTGGATGATTACATTTCTTTTTTTCTTTTTTTTTTTTTTTGAGATATGGTCTCCCTCTGTCACCTGGGCTAGAGGGCAGTGGCATCATCATAGCTCACTGCAACCTCAAACTCCCGGGCTTAGGTGATCCTCCTGCCTCAGACTCCCGAGTAGCTGAGACTACAGGCGTGTGCCAACATGCCTGTCTAATTTTTACATTTTTTTGTAGAGATGGGGGTCTCGCTCTAGCTCAAGCTGGTCTCAAACTCCTGGCTTCAGGCAACCCTCCTGCTTCAGCCTCCCAAAGTGCTAGGATTACATGCATAATCCAATGCACACCTAAATATCATATTTTTATAAAGCAGTCACGTCTTGGAGTTTGCTGGACATCCAAAATTTCCAATATTCTATGCTCATAAACAGACTGCTCATGATCAATTTTTAAGTATGGCCAACAGGGGGGAAGGAGTCAAAAGGGAAGGGCTTTGCTGTAAGTGCTCCCACAAGTAAACTCACAAGTGATGCATGAGAGTCACTGCTCAAGGCCCTGCACGAGAAGGTTCCACCTCGTAGCCCCGACTCCAGTCCTCGCTAGGAGGGTGGCTGCTGGTGCTGGCCGGCCACACTTTGAGCAGCAGCCTCCCAGAGCTCAGCCAGGCCCCCGCCACCTCCGTGCTCTCCCTGTTAGACCAAACCACCGCCCAGGCACTTGGTAAATTCCTTTTATCTCTGGTTTACATGAAAGGGAAGAAAGAATAGCTTCTGCACATTTAATCATCTTACTATAAATACCTAAGTGAAGAAAAAAGGTAACCATGAAGTCTCATCCCACTCGATTTATTCCTGTTGGCATTCTTTCAGTGGAAAAAAAGGGGAGGGAAAAAAAAAGAAAAAAAAACCAGCCTTTGAGGATGAATGTAACATGCAAAAACCTATGCTGAATCATGAACACGATTATTATATGAAATATTCAAACTGAATTGTAAAATCGCATTTTCTAGCTACTTATAAGCCCTGGGAAAAGCTGTGCATTGATTTCAGTAAATGTACAAAAGAACATGCATTAACAAGGGCAGAGGTTTTCAAATTCGGTGGGGAAGATGAGGGTGGCACGGGGGGCAGAAGATCCTGGTTTGGACAAGGCAAGGTCCCACAGATGAAAACACTCTTCCGTTGGCTGATTCAGGTGCATCTACCCCCACTGGCCCCGAGGCTCGGCTGTCTCAGACTCACGCTGCACTGCAGCTGTTTGCTTACTAGACTCCTCTCTCTCTCTGGAATGAGGAAGTCAGTTTTTTGGGGACAGGAAGCCTATCATACACATCTTTGTTTCCTTAGCCCTGATGCCAGTACCAGACAAATAAGTGCCCCATGACCTTGAATAAGAACTTCTGATCTACACTGTCAGAGATGCGCTCCTCTCTCTCCCATTCTCTTTAACTATTTTTTTGTGAGACAGACTCTCACTCTATTGCCCAGCCTAGAGTGCAGTGGCGTCATCATAGCTCACAGCAGCCTCAAACCCCTGGGCTCAAGGGATCATCCTGCCTCACCTTCATAAGTACTTGGGACTAAGGCGAAAGCCACCATGCCTAGTTAATTTTTTAATTTTTTGTAGCAATGGGGTCTCACTATGTTATTCTGGCTGGTCTTGAACTTCTGGGTTCAAGGGATCCTCCTGCCTCGGCCTCCCAAAGCGCTGGGCTTATAGGCATGAGCCACCACACCAAGCCAAGAAACAATTTTATGGAGGACGCTAAAGGACCTAGAATATTCTAGAGTAATCTTTCTCAGATTTCTTCTGTTTGACATCTCTACTCCTGTGGTTTTCTTGGATAGCTTCTGTATGTTTGGTTCTAGTCTTTTCTATTTCTTTTCTTGTCTATGTGGTTTAGACAGAGGTGAAGGCTGCAGGGTGGGACCCAGGAGACAGAGCAACAGTTGCTGTCCAGGCCTGACTCAGCCCAGGCTTCATTCTGGAAAGCAAGAGGAAGTTTTATAGCTCACCCGAGATCCTGGCCCAAGTACCACATTGGACCAACTAAGAAACCAGGTCCCAAACCTTAGCTAGTGGTAAAGACTGTGTATGTGCCAAGTGCCTTTGGGACTATCCTTCTACAGTACTGGCCAACAGAACCGTCCGCCATGCTGGAAGTGGCCCACATTGGTGTTGTCCAGTATGGTAGCCACTAGCGACAAGTGGCTACTGAGCACTTGACATGTGGCTAATTCAACAGAGGAACTAAAGTTTTAATTTCATTTAATTCACTGAAAACTAAAAAGTCAAATGTCGTGACTGGTGGCTTCCACATTGGATAGTATAGCCCTTGAACCTATCAAAGATGGGTAACAGGGATGAGGTTGGAAGGCTTTGGGGCAGGTGAAAATTTGGAGATTGTAATGCTGGCCATAGCTTTCCATCATATTTCCAGGAATGAGGCTTGAATTGTGGTGTCTGGCATCTCAAATCTTGAAAGAGAAATCAGAGTTTACAGAACCAACCAACCCGAGAGTTTCAACTGTGAGATGTTTTCACTAGTAATAAGCAATCTCTTCCAACTAGACCTTTCAACTAGGAGGCTTTTAGAAACAGTTGCACATTCTTTGAAGGGTAGAGGAGGCAAGAATATAGTTCATTGTAAGGTTTTTGGGAAGACCTAAGTTTAGATTCTGCTCTGTCACTGATTGGCTGGCAGACCTGGAGCGATTTATAAATATTCTTTTCAGTTTTCACAGCTACTCTGAGTTGCAAAAGAGTCAGTATAAGTACAGGAGACACTCAGTGCTGTGGTTTATGGGAGGTGCACAGGACAGCTGCAATGCTCAGGAGTGTGTGCACGCAGGCAATGGCAAATAACTCCCTCGACCTTAGGGTAACTTCCAATTAGATCACATGGGCAGAAAGAAGGCTGACCTTATGCATTTCCTATCTGTGTAACTCCCAGGAAAGGATGAAGTAATCAAAACATTGTGGCAGATAGGGTAATCTGAATAGCAAATCCTCAAACTTCTCAAATCTAGGTAGCTAGTAAGCCCCAAAACCTAGAATATGGCTGGCCCAAATCAGAAGGTCTCTGAACTACAAGATAAAAGTTTCAACCCGATCCCTATCCATTAGTGTATCTACAACAAACACGGCTAGCACAGCTATTTAGCTCTTTCTGTATTCTAGGCTCTGTTCTATGCACCGGGTCCTCACAACCATTCTAGGAGGTAAGCACTATTACACTCATTTTATACATGAGGCGAGAGAAATGTAAAGATTAAGTAAGTTGCTCAAGATCCACAGCTAGTAGGAAGCAGACCTGGTATAAAAACAGAGTGCACACTTTAATCACTATAGAATTCTGCCTTGGTATGCAAAGTGGATTTAATGTGGAGTATAGTTATCATAACATTTTCGCCCAATAACTTGTGTTTAAAGTAAAACAGCATATTAAAGGCATCAAAGGTGCATTGGTAGAAGTGAAAAATCATAGAAGACTAGAGAGGAAGTAGCTAGAATATTATAAAAACAGACTAAAATATTTTAACAATCTAGAGTTATTTAATATAGAGGTAATCAGTTCTTTATGTCTTACTAACCCGATGAAATAATCAACGCAAACAGATGGCCTAGAACCATAAAGTAAGGTTCAATTATCATTTGAACACACTGTTAAGAAAGCAGGGGATCATTAAATATTAATTATAATAAAGGGAAGAATTTTAGTTATTAAAAGTAGTAAGTCTGGGTTATTTGGAAGATTCACTACAATGAACACATTCCACAGTCACACAGAACTAACAGGACTTCAATAAACCAAACAGATTGAGCTCCATGTCCTCTAAGCGCTTACACTCAAGAGTACACAGCGTGGTGCAATCAGTAGGCACCAACAACATCCTTCAAGAGAACTGCAGTTTCAACATTACTGTTGGCTACATTTAAAAAAAAGTGCTAAAATAATGGATAATTGAGGCATTCCGAAATTAGATCTAACACAGTGAGTAACTGCTGTGCAAGTCACACCACATTTTACAGACTGTGCTCTCACACTAAACAAGACGCAGAGATTGCCTTTAAAAGGTATCAACTTCTGTAATCGTTTTTTTTTGTGTGTGTGTGTTCAAAGCAATTGCTTTCCAGTGGAAAAGAAAACAAGAGAACAATGGTGCGCACGCCCAGACTTCTTGCCAACACGTAAACTTTGACCACTCACAGTATGCAGTTATTGACCACTTGGACCAACGGACAGTGTAGCCATTAACTTCCTGCAACCTCATCTAAAAAAGACTGAAGTAAGTGCCTTTGGAACCTATTTCCAGAACGCAGGCCCAACGGAGAAAGCACATGAGGGACGACTTAACCATCCCATGTGAGGTTAATTTTTAGGCCAGTACAAAACAGGAGGCATCATAGTTAAAGAGAGAATTGAGTTAGCACGAACTGGGGGGCAGTGCTCCATTGAAATTCAATGCCAAGAGGGTAAAGAATGGATTCATTCAAATATTTCTGCAGTGTACAGTGAGTGAAAGCCACTGTGCTATGCCTATAGGGAACAAAAAGATGAATGAGATGGTCACCAGAGTAGAAAAGACACGAGATATATACGCACACTCATCATTATATGCGTTATGGCTGTGCCTATGATGGTGTGTGCTGGGCATAAGAGATGACTAGAAGAGGTGTGTTTCCTGTTTTTATGGAACAACTATGTTCATGATAAATCAACCAGAATTGTGTTATGTACTAGGAAGGAGAGGAACAGGATTAACTTGATTGAACTGTTTTGCTACTTTCACTTGAATTCTGACTTCATGAAATAAGTTGAAGCAATTGGTCAGGAAACTCCACTAAAAGTTGACCTGATAGGTTAGAAAGATCCCACAAGCAAGGAAAGTGCCCTCTAACAGGCATATAAAATAACCTGGCCACACACTTCCAACAGGACTGTGCAAATTCAGACGCATCTCCCCAACTCTGGAGCTGCCCAGATTGAAGCCACCAGCATGTCGGAATGTGACACCCCACAATTTCAGAGCTGGAAATACTTTCAAAAATCAGCAAGCAGGGTTCTGAGTGAATGTTCGGTACATACAACTAGGAACCATCTAAGATTCCAACGGCGCAGGAATGCGCTCATAACTCTTTCCAATGCACGTGAGGAGTGTGCTTTTTACATCACTGTATAGGAAATTCAAACACTTTTAAGATTATCAGGTGATTTAATTGGTTATTTTTGACTTCAGAGACAAATTACTAGTCACCCACTAGGCTGAAGATGATGAGGTTTAAGTCCAACACCCTTGGTAAGACTGAGTGGCCACAGACCTCATGGTGGCCCAAGCGGAAGAACTACTCTTGCTCGTTCACAAGGCTAAGGCTATTTTTCGTGTCTGAAGTCATATAACCTCCCCCATCCACCTGCCAACACACCTGCCACTCACTCCTGCTCATTCTAGATATGTAATTAGGACTTCACTCCTTATTTTCCTGTAGTATCATCAATGCCTTCACTGCCAGTGGATTTATCTCAGCAAAATGACCTTCCCTTGACCTTCCTATTCAACTGAGTTATTACTACCAAGTTCCATCTCTACCCTTCTCCACCCAGCAATCGTAGAGAGTCATTTCACCCCCTTACTTCACACTGCATTCTCACGTGACTTTCTAACAGTTTAATGCAGTGAGTGGCCTCTTCTTGGTTTTCATATGTCTTGCAAAAATTGGTCCTGCTGGCTAAAACATTAATTCTCCATGTGTGTTGAGGCGTTCACAACATTATTGCTCATTTTTCCCTCTCTGTTTGTTTCACCCACAGGCTGGTCTATCCCACAGCATCAATGATTATTTTCATGCAGTGGACTTGAACTCCCTATCTCTGAATTCTCTTCTAAAAACTACAATCCACTGTTCTAATTGCCCAGTGAATATCTATCTCACCTGAATATGCTGACAACACATTGAACATACACAAATACAAAAACAAACTAGCTTTCTCTCCAAAATGTCCTCGATTTCTTTTATCCCTTTACTGCTTCATGCTATCACCCTTCTGTCTTTAAAATCAGTCACCTATTTATTTCCTTCCCTAATCCTTCCCTCAAATTCAATGAGCTGGATGTAAAGATATGAAGCAGGAATAAAGGATTTTACTTTACTGCTGACAAAAATACTAAGCTTTGAAAAAGTTGTTCTATTGGAGAAAATTAATTGGAAAACAAAATTAAATTCAGCAATAGAGCTTAGCGTGTTTCAAAGCATGGACTCTGTTCTTTCTTAAGTATTCATGGATGTTAATTCTTTCCCTAAGTCTCAAGACAAAATTCCATTTGACCTTGACCTATGTAAACATCAGAAATCTCACTTGCATTAAAAAGAGCTCAGAAAGCCTCAAGGACTGTAAACCCATGGCTGGCACAGCCAGAGGCCCCTTGGTTCCTCTAGGAAGAGCATCCACTCACAAAACACAGGCAAGCACCTATATAATACTCAACCTTTAATCCTTCTTAAATATTCCTTTTTTAAGAACACAAAGTAAAAGTCAACCTGAAAGACGCTGTAAGCTGTGTTTTTCCTCCATTTCTATCTAGTTAAGGAAGGGTGGCTGGCGTAATTTGGTATCAACATTCTGAATATTCCATCTGAAACTGTATACTCTGTTGGAGTCACTATTTGCAAAACAAAACTATCACGCTAATTAAGAGAGAGATTTATTAGAGCAAATAAATTAAGCCTGACCCATTTGTCTGGGCAACAGCAATGTACAACCTGGTGGGTGTACCACTAAAGAGTGACTGACACCTGCTTCAATACCCAAGTCAGTTTTTTTCTGCTATCTTCAAATCTCCTGCTTACGGGCCTGTGTCTGTGCATCTGTTTGAAGCAATAACCTGTTAAAGAAGCCTCCCAATTATCCACAATAGCCAATTACATATTGTTCACTAACCATTATTCCTACACCTCTTAACTCCAAAAAGTTTGACTATAATCAAGTACCCTTAGCTCAAAATCATACTGCACACTTCAGGGTCATTGTGAACATCAACCCACACTGCGCGATTCCGCCAGCATGCGCATTTCAGTGTGTGATGGGTATCGAGCTAGACTGCACGCTACGCCATGCACAGTTAGGCTCCCAGTAATGCCTTTTCATTTCAACAGTCTATACTCGGAGCAGTACTGAATGGTTTTTATGAAAAGGTACTCCATAAATGACACGACTTTCTCATTCTCCAAAGAAACACAAAATAAAAAAAAAAACAACCCCTCAAGTCATGAAATCACTCCTATGGTTAGTAGAAAATGGAAAAAGGTAGTAATATTCAGGTAAATGTTAGGAAGAACATCAGAAACGGAAAAAAATATGTGAAAGCACATAGGAAGCAGAACCCAAGTAAAATAGGAAAATGTTTTCCTTAAGGCAGTTTTTCTTTGATATATTCTAAGCTTATTCTACCAACTTCAACCAGAATGACTTGCTTATGCCTGAACCTCTCTACCAGAGTGATGGAAGGTTGTTTTATACCACTTATCAATTTCTAATTTGTTTTCTAATTTAATTATTTTGATACCTACTTGTGTCTGTTGGTACAATAATTGACTCTTGGTACTAACTGAAATATCCACTGTGTTCCCAAATCATGTACCACCATTAACAGAAAGGGCTGCCCTCTGGCCTTTGCGCTCCCAGGGGTGCACGAGTGTGATGTTGAAACACGGACCTTTTTGAGCAAAGGTCACGCCACCAGTAATGGCTCGATGTGGGGTTTGTCTTTTCTTCTTTTGCCCTTAATGAAAAGGCTGACTATCTGATCGAAACTGTAACATGTGTGCTATTTTATAGCTTTGGTACTGGTTGCCAAAATAAGAGTTCTGAGATGTGGAGCTTAAATATTTTACGAAAAATGCCTCCTCCAACAGAAATGTTAATAATTTAATATATGATAAACTAGACACTAAGTTTCAGAACTAGTTATTTAGTAATATTCCTGTATTTGATACGAAAGGTTAGTAGTAGGTAATTCCCTCGCTGCTTACTTCGATTTGAAATGGTGGTTTTTTGGCAAAATTATCTTAATATAAAACATGTCATAGTAAACACTCATTTCAAAGTGACTTTCTGATTTGTACATTTTTTTCCTTTAATCCAGAGAACTGAGAGCATATTTATGAGTGATGCCAACACATCTTGCCAAAGCTTGATTCTGATGTTAATATTCAGGCCCACACATTGCTATGGGGGTCCATTTAGCCAAATACTTCCTAAGACAAGGGAGGAAATCTCTGGGACAGGCATGCGATCTGGTAAGTCACAGTCAGGGTGATGACTCCACTCTGACGCATCCTGACAGGCTCTCCTTGCACAGGGTTCATTGGCGCTGAGATAGTTACTGAAAAGAACATCTATAATCGACAGCTGTGTCCTGATGTTTTGCCAATCTGTGCTCATAAAACATGGTGTTTGGTAACATATTTCAAACACAATTTGCTTTTGTCTTTTCAACACCAAAATTCCCATTTCTGCATTTTCTTTCATCCAAGAATTTCTAACTAGTTGGAGGGCATTCATTATGCCGTACAAAATCCGCTCACAGTAATTACTGATGTTACTGTTTCCTAATCATGTATAATACCAACAAATCCACTCTCTATACTGGATCGCACCAATGCTACCTAGAAACGTCTGCTGCCTTGTTGACAAACAAAGAACTGTTACACGCAGACTGCAGAATCTTCCCCCTGTGCCTTTTGCTTTTAACGTTAAATTTTCACGCTGGGCTTCTTTTTCTAAAATGCCTCTTCTATCTACAGTACAGATTTCCCCCCCTTTGAGTAGGAATTAAGTTTACTAGTTCCATTTCTTGATCAATTTCAGACAAATTGGGGCTAAGGTATGTCAAAGGGAGGAACGGCCACTAGGAAATTCAACTTCTATGTGTTGTGCATTGCAGGAAATACACAGAAGCTTCATGCAATCTTTACTTTTGAGAAGCTTACACCTGCAGAGGAAGATCACATGTAGAGCACAGCGGAGGGATAAGCTTGGTTTCCCACGATGGTGACCAAAGGAAACAAAGTGGCCCGGGAGAAGACAAACAGGAGAGCAGGAGGTGACAAGGGAAGACAGAGATTCTGGTGATAAACTTGGAGGTCAAAGTTCAAGTCTTTGTTTTACTCCCGAACATAATGAGAAACTTTGGAAAACCCTAAGGAGGTGACACATGATCCGAGGGATGGACAGAGAAGAAAACATCGAGCTGGCCAGCCGTTGCCCCTTTATTCTGAGGACCAACTGGAGAAAAATGGGCATTTGGGGATTCAGATTAGAGAAACAGAATACATTGCTGACGGCAAGACTTATTAAACAAGTAATGGAACAGGTTACAGAAGGAAACTATGAAAATTTCATCTGCGAAGATCTTTGAAACTAGGATATACTTTCAACAACCTAAAGAATGAAATGAGGAATGGAGCACGCTAGCCTCATGGAAACTGCACGGCATTAGGGTCCACCGACTGAACAGAGGCTCCTGGGATACACCTGCTTAGGATGTTCTTTCTAGCCATGAGGCCACTGTGAGCCACCATATTCCGTCACACGGCCTCCCCTGACCCGTGGCCTGTGTCTGCAGGGTGAGCAGTAGAAAGGAGCTCAGATCACAGTCATGGAAGAAGCCAGGCGGCTTCTGTGTGACAGGAGCCTACGACACTAGATTCATCTGAATCGTTAACACACTTAACCCACAAACTCAAGTGTGGCGTTACAAGATGTTTAGCTTTTCAGAGCTGGTTTAGGATTCCTTTTATGTCATGGGTTTACTCATTCAACTACTTTAATCAGTGTCCGATCTGAGTTAGGTGGCAGGCATAGAGCTACACAGAAGAGACAGGGAGCCGGGCATGTGAGTGGTTAATTATACGGCAGAGTGACAAGTGTTAGGACCGAGGGAAGCACAGCGTGTGTGGGAAGCACAGATGGTGGACACTGGCCCTAGACAGAGGGGTCGGGGGGAGGATCACGGGTACCGGATTGATCCTGGAAGGAACGAGGCAGCTGAAGGAGAAGGAGAAAAGCCTTCTTTCTGCGCAGAAGGCGTGGCATGATTGAAGGCATTCCATGTCACAACAAAAGAGGATCACGAGAAAGCCTACAGAAGGAAAACTGGCAAAAACACCACCGAGGCTCGAGTTCCATTTGCCTTCTAGTGCCAAGGTTGCTTTTTAAAATATTTAAGTAAGACCTTCAGCCTTGATTAGTGCACCCGTCATATGAATATGTATTTGCTGGTTCCCGAGAATAACGTGCTAGACGTGGAATCCAAACGCCCTTTCACTTACCAACGGCCACTAACAACTGCAATCAAGCCAAGTCGCCTTACCTAAACAAACTCACCACGTTTAGGGATAGATGTCTAAATAGAAAACATGATTAATTTGATCATTGTTTTCCTCCACCATAAACACTCACTCTTTATTCATGACATATATTCTCAGAGGTACACACACACGTATACATACTATCCATCAATCAAAAGAGAAGTTGTCACACTGAACGTATGCTGTGACAAGCTAAGACTCAAGCTTTACCAAGAGGCAAAAAGAAGCTTAATGGATTTTTAAAATCCACTGGTTATACATTGGCTCAAACTAAAACACTCAGAGTAAAGACACTCAAAGTTGGCTTTTTTTTTTCCAGTTCATCAGCCATTGAGGCTTTCCCAGCATTACGTACAACAATTTCTCCTCTCACCCTTTGCCAACATCGCTCAGAGGTTGGCGAATACTAAATATGGACAAGGCTCCTGCAGGGGCCAAAAAACGAAATTTCACCAAGTTATATGAATATAATTGTAGAAGAAACGAAGAGAAACGTTAATGTGTTTAGTAAAAATATGGATTTTGACAATTCGGCATGATCCGTAAGTCCCTGTTTCATTTCAACACACGAAGACTTAATGGCCCTGTCCTCCCTCACATGTGCGAAAAACACATTGTTCTCCCACACAGTCTGCACGGACCTGCGCAGATTCAGAATCCTGAACCCAAACCCCAACTTCTCTGGGTCTTTCCAATGATTTCTCTCCATTTCTTTTTTCCCCATTTCGTTGCCTTTCCGAAGGATTTATTGACAGACTAAGATTTTTTGGACAGGCAATTGCTATTGTAACACAATCTTCTCAAGGGTTAAGTATAAATGAATCAGAAACATGTGGCTTAAATTTCCCACAAAATTGAATTCATATGGGCTTAGATATAAAAGGGGAAAATAGTGTTTTCCAAAACATGACTCGAGTTTTTAAAAACTTCAAGTGCTGGGAAAGTAGTTGAGGTATTCGCTTAACTTTTAACTATGGGCAGAATCATTCATCCGTAACACCATAAAACTTCACTCTATTAAATAACGTGTCACGCTCAGAGAAAATTGCATCTATAAAGATTAAACACCCACCTTCGCAATTTTGTAAAAAGCCCCAACAGAACAGGATGAGAGTGGAACACTAAATGCACGGTGCAAACAACTGAGACGAGCGATTCCTGCCCCCCACGGAATGTGCATGTGTGTTATTTGGGGATCTTGTGAAGCCTGATTGAGCAGGTCTGGGGGTGGAGATGCTGCATTTGTAACAAGCTCGTGGGTGATGCTGATACTGACGGTTCATGGCCACGTTCTGCACAGCAAGGACTTGGTTCCCCCATGCCACAAGTCACAACTTGCGGCACAAGTCAGTTTATATCCTGTTACATATCTCTGAGTTTCCTGAGATTCATATTTGTTTGGTGACCAAAAAAAAAAAAATCCAAGCAAAATTACATAAATGGAAATTAAAATATCCTGCTAAAAAGGTATAGATAATTGCTGTGAAATTTACATAACAATATCACTGATTAGAAGTAATGAGTAATGTATTCATTATTACATATGAACAATGAGAAAACAAATAAGATACGGTAAATATTCATCATTCCCGGCTCAGCTACTACTTTACATCCTACTCCAATAGGGAATCCTCTCATTAAATTTTCCAAATCACTTCAGACATCAGAGATATTGCCTGTTTTGAATTCAAGCACTTCTTTGTTTACCACATGACTAATTAGCCAGGAATCGTCTAGTCCTACTGCATGCATTAATTCTGCACATATGGACGCCTTGTTTTCACAACTCCATCTGAATCTCTGTGAGGGTGTGGACTGCCTTCCCTCTTCCTAAAAAATCCCAAAGTCCCTGAACTTTCCTTCTTGGTTGACTATGAAATAAAGTGCACTTCCCATCTAACCAGATACAGTACTGGCAAAACTCAGCTTGCAATTTTTCAAGGCCATGCAAATAGCCAAACCCATGTTCACGGTGTTAAGATTCATGCCGGTCAGGTTGCAATAAATCCAGGTTTATTTATCAACAGGAGTCAGGGGTGGAGGGCTGGGAATGGACTTTTGGAGCTGGGTATGGAAATATCTGGCGTTCTGAGAAAATATTCAATACTTATCCACAGGTTGATAAAAAAAATTGTAACTTCCTTCCTCCCCCAAGGAGTTGAATGGGCCCATTTTTCATATATGAAACTTATAGGAATCTTGTTAAAATGAAGAATGCTATCACTTTCCTCTTGGATAACCTAAAGTACAGAAGCGACTAACTCTTATGCATACACACACCACAAAGGCAGAGCTAGGAAAAGTGTTTATCAGACCCTCCGACTTCCAAACCATCATTTTCACTTTTCTAGCAGGATGACAGAGTCGACTGCCTCTCCCAGGGCAACTCACACATTCTGCCACTGGAGGAAGCCACCTAGTCATTGCCCTTAATGTCCACGTCAGAGCACCTCGGCAGGCAAAATCACTGAGGTTCTCTTCTCACAGGCAAACGGAGGAGATTACCAGGTTGACACAGCCCCAGGAATCCTAGCTATCATCTCCTATCCTTGCTTTGAGTTTTTCTGCAGCTGAAGTCCCATGGCCATAAACCCCAACTGCCAAAGGAGCTGCAACTAGACTCTGCTGCACCCCATCCTCAATTGCAAGCACAGGAGGCATTTCCTTGTATCTGCATGTTGCACACTGGTTGGTGACGAGAGCAATGACACGTGTGCTGGTTCAGTGGGTGGATCATCAGAGCTCTATGTCAGGGATGTCACCAAGCATGATAAATGCTTCTTTAGGAAAATGCACTCCAGCTTACACATGGCCAACCAGAAACAAACTTAAGTGCTACCTATGCTAGTAGGGCTGCTCAAAACAGATACACAACCCGTAAGAATTAGCAACTACAGGCATCAGCAGCGTGCTAGGCTGAGTTTGAGAGTGCATTTTCTTTTTCCCTTACATTTTACCAAAGAAACCTGCAATCTAGACAGGAAGCTAAGATGCACCCATACGAGCAGGTAAGTAGTTTACAGAGCCAAGGACGTTAATTTAAGAGATGTTATGGAATGGTATTAATGACAAGAAGTGTTTGAGTTAGCTCTTGAAAGTTAGGAAAAACGGGTAAAGAAAGAGAACGGAATGGCATTCCAGACTGGGGATGTGGAGTTATGAAATCCTGATGCTGTGAGTCCACCTGTGTGGCTGATGTAAAAGGAGCCATATCAGCTACAAATGTAGGTTGTGGATAAAGTAAGAAAATCATCAAAGCAAAGAGCTTGGATCCTGCCTAGTAGATGAATATTTTTTGAACAATGTTTCTCAGAATGCTATGATTCTATAGAGGTGCCTCAATATTCTCAAAGACTGATGATATTAAGAAGAAATAAATGTAATAGCTTTGACCTTAAAAATAAATTTATACTAATAAAAAATAAAATTGTTTTGATCAGCTTTATATGCTAAGGTTCTACATATGACTTTCTTAGGGGAAAAAGCAGAATTACACTGATAATGGAGAAATACCTTTAGAGCTATCACAGGAAAGAAGAGTATTAGTTAATTGAAAGTATTTTCTTTTATTTGTAATAGATTCACTTCAAAATTAATTTAAAATTCATTGTATTTTTAAAACAATACAAACGCTTCCTTTGACACTTGAAGTTCCTGTATCTGTAATGGGGAAGCTACTACTAACATCATTATTAATTATATCAATCTGGCTGCATCTTGTCATATGATGAGAACTAATTAAATCAGAGCATGTACCATTATGGGATTTAGCCACACATGGTAAGAAAGAATCGCTTAGCTTTCTGCGATCATATGCCTTTATAGACACAAAATCCACATTAACTTCATGGAGAGTTAAGCATCGAACAGGGCAGGCAGATGATGTGTTTTTGTCCTTGATGACTCTAAAGAAAGATATTAATTTCAGTTTTGCAGCTCATTCAGAAAATCGCCTTGGTAACTTGGGAAAGCCCTGTTGATGCTCTCTGCTAGTGTGTGTGCATGTGTGTGTGCTTACGCATGTGTCTGAACCAGAAGAGACCACGCCAGCCATAAAGGAAATTAAAAATAAACTTAAATATGCTTCCATATGCCAATGCAGGGGCCCCAGAGACTGGATCATAAACGTGCACATTTAAATTGTCTATGTGAATTTTTGATTCAGAAAGTGTACTAAGCAATTTCATCATCACAATCACATAGAGCAAAATATATTTTCACCTGGGGAAAAATATTCCTCAGGCAAGCAACAGACATTTTATTTTATTTAGATATTTTATTTAGACATTTGAGTATCAGACAATTTATAATAAGTGAATGTTCTGGATTTTAAGAAGCCTAATAAAGCCACTACTTTCTCTTGTATTAGAAGAAAATACAGAGTGAATAATATAGGAGGTATAGCAGAAGGAGTTTAAAAGAATCATTTTTATGGGATGATTGAGAATGTTAAAGTAAAATTATATTAACAACTTACGTGTTAAATTGCCACGTGTCAGTTTGTTCAAATCCCCTTATACTGCTGAACAGAACAGGTGTTTAAGTTCCTATAATACCTGCATCTACTCATACCTCGTCCTCTTACTGTACTAAGACAATTTTCCAATGGTGCAATCAGTCACTGGGCATTCTTCATACACCATCTGAGAACAACTGACAAACAGATAAACTCACAGGCAATTCAAATGTTTAGCAAATACATTTCTCTGAAGCTTTACTTCATATTTTTTGACTAAAAGTAACCATTCCAATTGGACATGATTTTACAATTAGGTGTCATTATAAAAAAAGAGGCTATTGCCATGCTATTAAAATTACTAGGTCTTGAATGCATGTGGGCTCTCTCTTTCTTGATTTATCAGAGCCAAGAAAATTAAGAGTAGAATCAATTTAATTCCAATAATAAAAAAAATTGTTCTGCGATCAAATTATAGCCACAGACTTCTAAGCCAAGAGGATGCAAAACAAGGGACATTAAGTCTCACTAATATGTTATTAAGAAAAACTGACGTATAAATAAAATGGGGGCAGGGCAGAAGCACACACAGGAGATTAAAGTCATAGATGTGCTTGTTAGCAGAAAACCCACTTGTTTATTAAGAGACAGCCTCAATTAGCTGATGGTGGAAGTGGATAATTTGTTTATAGTTTCCACTTTGAGGAAAGGTTTTCTTACGTATTTCCAACCAAAATAATGGCCCCAGTGGTGCTGACTTTGTCTCTGGGGCAGCTCCTGCCACCTGTACCTTTCCCCACAATCCCCACTCTCTGATCCCAGGCTGCCAGTCATTCTCACACCATCAGAGGCTTCGGAGGAGGCCTGGACTTTGGGGGTAAGGGACTTAGGTGTTGCAAAGGCTGGTGCAATCGGATCAGAAAAGGACTACAATTTAAAACAAAACAAAAAAAGACAGTTTGCAAAGGGGTAAGCGAGCCCTGCTGTGGGGATGAAAACCAGCCAATGCTAAACCCCACAATGACAAAGCCACTGAATTCACAGGGCTTTCCTCAGTTACGAGATCATCAAGGAAAGTGATCTGCAACTGTGTACAATGAAGGTTGTTTTTCTTTAAAAATCCTTCCTTAGGAGGGGGGGTGGTGGTGGGGGTGGGGTGGGGTGTGTGTGTGTGTGTGTGTGTGTGTGCGCACGCGCTTGGTTTGTACTGGATGATTTACCGTGTCATTGAAGGAAATTATCCTACTATTTTGTTTTTACTATTAATGTCTTGATTTTAAAATTTAAGTATATACAGGCGCGCTGAAAGCAATAAAGAGCAAAAAGATGCATAATATTTTAAAAATATATCCAATATTTCAAACTGCACCATAGCCCAGCAGATGTCAAGGGTGGCAGCAGGAACTAACACCCACAACCCGAGCTGCTCTGACCTGGGGCCTCCCCCAGCCCCGCCCCGTCTCCCCATGCAGCTCCCGTGCCAGTATCTTCCTGTTGGGAGAAACCACTTTCAGAGCTGTGATTTTCATTCATGATCTGATAGAATAACAGATTAGATAAACACCTCCCCAAATCACTTTGACAAGTAGTCATCAACCAGATTTCAAAATGTTTAGGAAAGAAATCCTCTATTTTAAACAAAGTAATTAAAAAAAAGTCATCCTTGCTTCTCTCCCATTTGGTCTGCTCCCTAGGTTGCCAGCTTTTAAGTCTGACCTTTCCTTGATATCCACTTATTGTCCCCAAGCCTCAACCCACTGGGCAATTAGAACGTCAGACCGTCTTTCCGACCGCCGCGGGTCAGTCGAATGCATGATCAAGGAGTTCCCTTGAAAGGGCAGGAAGCCCACGCGGTCGGGGAACATCACAGCCGCTTTAAAGACGGTGCCTGTGAGCGGCTCGCATCCGCCCTTCCAGTTACCAGGGCGACACCAGAAAGTGGGAGTCCTCGCCGTCCTTGGCCCTTTCCCGCTTCATCTGCTACACGCCCTGTTTCTTTTCTCTGCTGGGGATTGCTGGGCCTCAGTCATTCTAATTTCTTCAAGTGCTTCTGATCTTACAAAGTTACTGGCACACATTCCTGTCTCTGGGCCTAAAACATACCATTATAAGACAACCCAACCTAAACTATACAGATCAATGTCTGCACAGGCATTCTCTGACTTTGCTATAAAAAAAATTACATATACAGGAAAGTTTTAGGTTTGACAAAAGTGACCTAAAGAAGACCAATACGTTTTTGGCTGCAAATCTCTGAAATAGTGCATTTATAGACGGGGGTTAAAAGATGTATGTGAATAAGCGGGACCTCCCCTAATAAATTGAACAAGGACACCAATAAACGTGCCTCTCACAGAATTACTGACAGCAAAGTCAGTTTCTTTGAGTTACAAATCCAAGTTCAGAAAGTGGAAATCCTAAGATTTCGGCGGCAAAAGGAGAGGTGAATTTGGGACAGGACATTCCAGGGGACAAGTCAGCTCGGTCAACAGCCCACAGACCACAAAGATGGGGGTGCCAACAATTTTTTTCTTTTTAAGGCACAATAGTGACTTTTAATGTCTCTATGAGGAAAAAAAAAAAAAAAGAAGAAATCCCTGAGGGATAGCATGCTTTACAAACACTGACCTTTACTGGAAGAATTTCTCTTAAGGAAAAACAAGGATAGGAAAGTCAACCTCACAGATCCTCCTCACAAAACAACTTCTACCGAATTACCTGGAATCACAGTGGAGAACTGCCTGGTCCTGCCTCCATCCAAACTCATGCCGAAGATGCTCTACTTTTAGGGTGACGGGCTGGGATCTACAAAGGGATGGACACTTGCCAACTTCAAACAGAAAGTTTTGTGGTAGAATGTGGGGGGGAACAATTTGTTGACAACAGATACAATAATTTCAACTTCCCACACTTTTGCACAGTGGCCAGCTAATCTAATGCTTCCACAATTCTAACAAGAATCCAGGACATCGTCATAACTGCTTCGCTGAGGATGGGATTGAGATTCGAAGAAGATAAGTGACTCGGTTAGGACGGGACAAGAAACAAGAATTAGAGTCAGGACTTGACGGTGACTAATGGCTGATGGCCTTTTTCCGAGTTTACCCGACCTCCAGGCAGACATGCTGACCACACGCCTCCGCTCCCATGGGAACTGAGGAAGGACAAAGGCAGGCAAAAAGCAGGGGAGGCGGGGGGGGGGGGCGGGCACCGAGATGGGGAGAAAAGACGTCAACATGTCTCCCTGCTCTTCTAACAGAGAAATAACACATAGGGAATTCATTTGCAGCAAGCGCATACACACAAAGTTTAGAAACTGTATTTTAAAATTTATTGCAGGTCACAGAGGCCGTAAGTGGGGATATCTATAAATAGCTTGAGAATTGGGAAGGATACCCCTCTGGTGCAACATTTTGGCGGTGTGAATGCTGCCCCTTCTCAAAATACGAGTGGATAAACTGCCATTTTTCAACATGGGAAAGCCTTTGAGTGCAGAATGCGTGAAGTAGAGAGAATGGTTTCTATCATATCATGGTAACATGAGATACCTGAGTGTTTTAGTGGAGGAAAAGCAAAGCTTCACATAAATCAACTCAAAATGTAAGCATACCACTTAAGTATTAATCAAGGTAATTATAGAAAAATAGTCCAGAAGATCTCTATAACAATCCAAGATAAATAAATGTCCCTTCACTAAAAAGAAACTCAGAACTCATTTCTTCATAACCTGACTTGACTTTCCCCACATAACTCATACCAAATGCCATATGTGTGGCTGTATCTGCCTGAAATGAAATTATCTAATTCCAATCCAGCAAATCAACAGAAACACACAAAATACCCTAACTGGACTCATGGTCCAGTTAACAAAATTTGGTTTGTATATCACCATTCAAAAATACCTATCTGTATAATGTCCATTTTGCAAGTTAAAAAAACACTGATTTGCTAAACCTCAGAGGGACATTTACATTGAGATTTAGTCTCAGAACGTCCCCGCCAAGCCATGCAAAGTACTGTGGAAGAAACGAGCTGCAAAATCATAAAGGATGCTTTCAAAAGGCAAAGACAACCACAGGTGTCACGTCACCACGTCACTCTAATGTGTAACTGTTTCTTAATATGTTTTTAGTAGACAAATACACATTTTTAACTATTTACAAATTTTCTTCATTTCCTCAGGAATCAGTTAACACTAGAAAGTCTACCACTCATAACAGCAACAGGTAACCAGTCATCTTTTGGGAACCTGCTGACATCTGGCTACACAAGATTGCTCTGAAACATCATCATTCAGGAAGTTTCTACAGGAAACATTGGGTTTGACCTCTATGCAAATGACTCTCTGTACTTCCTGAAATCGCTACTGACAGTGCACCTGAGTAAAGGCATACCTCCAAATCTGACCGTCAAGATTCTTCCAAAGGCAGGGTAGGAACGGAAGGAAAAGCTGCACACTTGGAAACAGGACTCATCCTTGGAGACTGCTCAATTTATTGTGTTAGAGTCAACTAAATGTGTCAGGTAAGAATTTGGTGAATGTCCTTGGGCTGACACCGCTCTCCTTCTGCGTATACACGGCTGATGAAAAGCCAGATGTTTTCAATCTGCACAGCTTAACACTACGGCACAGCAAAAGCAGCTGGCAACCGCCCTCAAGAAAGCGCGTGTCTTGCTGGGAGGAGCAGTCCGAGCCCTGGCTTGTTTGATCTTCTGCACACGCCAGGCAGGGCTGTCCCCTGCCCGAGTCCACCCCTGTCCTGCTGTCGGACAGACGGTGCCAGTAAAGACTGGCAGCATTAGCCTCCTCTCCTTCTTTTTCCTAGAGTCCAAAAATACTTGAAAGAAATATCTACTTTTCCAAATAGGTCTCTCCCTATATACTAGTTAACTTGAAAGTAACATAAAAATGATTTAACCGAAAAAGCAAAGTATTTAACCGTGTCATCTGACTCACACAGAAGTAGAGACACACACGTGTGAACATAATACGGCATCTCAAGAAGTCACAGACCACTAATTCCCATAACCTGGAAAGAGCTAGACTGAAGCTGGCTTTTGTGCTCATTTATAAAGGATTACTGTGCAAATTAGTTGGATTTTTGGAACATCTAAAACAATGGGAATCTATGTAAGGGAACAACTGCTACAACCAACTTTCAAGTACTTCAAAAGTAACCCATTGGATCCATCGTGATGTTGGCCAAAAGATCAGGAACAAATTTCATCTATGCAGTAAAAGCAAACTCCCTCAGTACCACCAAGACGACTTTGTTGGTCTAGCTTCAAACTACATTTCTTTAAAAAAAAAAGAAAAGTCATGCATACCCACAGTCCTTTAACCTGATGGGCCAGAATGAATGAGATATAACTATATGGGTAAATGGGTTCTCTTACACCAGGTCATTACACTCCTCCATGCATAGAATGTCTTTCTCATCAGAAATTCAAATACACACAGTGATGTTTATCAGTAAATTACATCAACACTGCAAAAACATTTCAATAATCCTAACATTTATGTCAGATAAGCAGACTCTGGAAATGAAAATACTCACACGACGTGGCGAGAGTAAAGAAAACATCACTGAACCACTAGACCATGAGCAAAGAATTGCTTTCTCATACATAAGTCTTCAAGGAAAACTTCAATGTCTAACAGGGAACAAGAACTCGAAAACCCTTATTTGCCTAATAAAGTAATGACTGAGTGAATAAATCAATGCATGAATGAATCTTTGAATTAACTATTAAAACAGCAACAGAAATACTGGTTTCCAGAACGTTCCGGCGGCTGCACATTTTTGTATACCGGGGACAGATGAACGAGACGTAGATGTTGACTCTGGGGCTTCCGACCAAGCACCAGCAGAGTTGGAAAATCAAGAGGTGAGCCCTGGTCACAGAGCGTACTTCATGACACAGGCCTGGAATCACAGGACAGAAACTAAACTGCTCACTGACAGACCTACACCCGTCATCACGATACCCAGGTTTATTTCTCACGGTCTGATCAACGTGCTACCTTGGTTGTTCTCATAAAAATTCCACTCGACCTCCTCAGCTCCCAAAGCTGCACCCTCCTCTAACTCACATACCCACTCTGGCAAGAATCACCGACCTCCTTCATGATCAGTTACCAAAGGCATCCCCTGGCTCATAGGAGGTTTAGAGAATTAATTAAGGGTTTGCAAAGTGCTTGTAGATCCACAAGCCTGGAGGTATTATATAAATGCAAATTGTTAGCATTATTCTGTTTTCCAATGGGGCAGACTGCCCAGAGAGAGCACTGATTCATGCCTTATAAGAAAACCCAAGTCTCTCTAACTAGGTCTTCCTCTGTTTGTTCAAGGGACTGTCAATTTACAACCCCAGCTCACCAACGCCTGCACATCATCCTGTGTTCCAGGCCTTTGCACTTTTTCTCCCCCTTGAGGAGCTATTTTTGTGCCCTTGGTTCTTACGCTCAAAGCCTGCAAAAAAGATCAGAACCTACCAAGAAAAACAAATCCCATCTCCAGCAAGGAGTTTCACATCTCACTTTCTCATCTTCTGGAGGAGATAAGGCAGAGGTCTTGACTTTTGAGAAAGTTCACTGTGTCCCTTGGTGGGACCCTGGGAGGCCCTGGCCACATTCCACTTTTGAGTGATTACTTTCTGCTCACCTCAAGCTCTGCGGCTGCTCCAGTTGCATGGAGTATTTATTGCTACTTCCTGCCCGCAAATAATGGTTTGCAGTCCTCCTTTATTTTGTTTAAACAAATGCCGTGTTCCACCTGTCAGAGCCCCATCCTCTGGAATAAAAGGGACCAGGAAATCTGACACCATGGCTATCACTTTTAGGGACTAGACCCTGGTTTATTTTGTTATGTAGATTGGATGAGCTATTAATATATCATGTTTACACATGTCGTTTCTGACTTTCCCCCTCTGTTATTTTCATTTTAAACCTGGAAAAACAGTTGGAGGTTATGTAAGCATCATCCCGGGTCCTGCTCTGCAAATATCTTTGGCAACTTTTCTTGGTCTTTTGAGAATCGCATTCCTTAGTACTAAAGAACACTGTCTTTCACAACCTCTCGTGAGTCTTACACAATGTTAGAAACCAGTTTATTTGTCCTATCAATCTCCAAATGTTAGGAGGAGAAAAGGGTTTAAATTAGTCTTTGTATATATTAAAAACAGAAAAAGACCAAAGGAAAAGGAAAGAAGAAATTTTTTAAAGTAATTCCTTCATGTACTGGGTATTTCTTGAACTGTTATATGCAACACAGACATGACATTTGTCTTTGAGATATTTTTACCTCTTATGTTTCAGCTCCTGGACGTTTAAGTAACTTTGGCAGGACGAGGTCGGGGCAGGCAGGGACCACCCCTCCTACTTAGGGCTTAATCTTGGAACTAGACAGTCATGAGAAAAGGAACATCAACCGGCCCCAGGGTATGCAGCCAGGTAAGGAGGGACAGAAAAACTGATTAAGTAAAATAACACCTTATATATTACATGACCTATATACATATGTAATACACATACTACACATTATATCGTGGAGTTTTAAGTTTTAAAATGTGCTTTAAAATCTGCCTCATTTCATTCTCAGGACAAACCCCATGGGTTAAGTAGTATACTCATTTTAGGGACAGGAAAACGCTTTGCTTCCAAAGAGCGGAGCGACACGCGTAAGGCCACACGGCTGGTCAAGGTGCTCAGCCTGGACTCGGGCTGAGGGAGCAGTCGAGACTTGGAGAAGGGTCTGTCTCTCAGCACCTTAACTCACACAATGAGAAAGGTGTGGGAGAAGAGGGGGAACAGAAGAAAGGGAATGATCACGCACCCACGACACAACTGCCTCAAAACTCAGCCCTCCTCCAGGTGCTCCCAAGTCAGAAAAGTTTCCAACCTTGGATTTGCATATATGAGTTGGAATATGAGCTGTCCCCCAACTGTTCTGACCGTCAGTCTCTCCCCACCACTGGAATGTCCCCTGGACCGCTTTGCTGCCCCCTGGACCGCTTTACTGAGAGAGCCATTCTGGAAGATGTCATCACAAGGACCACGGCCCGTCTCAGATTTTAAGTCTTACAGCTTCACAGTTTCCCTCTGATGAGCTCAGAGTGAGCCAGTGTTTCCAGGGAAGAATGAACGCAACAGAAGGAGAGAACACAAGCAGTGGCCACCTCAAAGGCCTACGTAAGATGCCAGTCCAGTGACTTACGAACCTCTTCCTCCTCCTCCCTGGACACCGAGGGCCCAGCCACCCACTTTGTCCCCCCAGCCCTCCTGGTGTCAGCCCCTCTCCCTGTATTCCTAATGGCTGAGGTCTCCCCTCTCCACCCCTGCCCTTCCCAAGAGGACTGGCACTTCAAAAATGAGGCAGAGCTTCATTTTTCTTGGTCTTCCCTGTAGCACTAGTTCCAAGCTAGACATTCCAAAAACGCCTACTGAAAAATTCCAAGTCGGAATCCACCTCTCCTCTCTCCCGTTGTTGAGATAGCATGAACTCTATTCCATGCCCAAGAACATTACCTTCTAGAGACAGCATACATGAACAGTGAGCTGGAGTTTCAGTTTATCACTATGTGAATTCTTGGGTCCAAGCTTTGGGTGTCCCAGGAGTGTACGTGGGTAGAAAGCGGGGAGTGGCCTTGACAGCTGCTGAATGCCCTGACATTGTACCCTTCAACATGCTTCCATGGCAGCAAGAGACGCAGTATTGGGCAAGAAGGTATCAGAACAT
>CAUYRT010078908.1:0-25607 GCA_963574885.1 Lepilemur ruficaudatus
ACGCCTGTAATCCTAGCACTCTGGGAGGCTGAGGTGGGTGGATTGCTCAAGGTCAGGAGTTCAAAACCAGCCTGAGCAAGAGCAAGACCCCGTCTCTACTATAAATAGAAAGAAATTAATTGGCCAACTAAAAATATATAGAAAAAATTAGCCAGGCATGGTGGC
The DNA here is from genome assembly GCA_963574885.1 of Lepilemur ruficaudatus. NCBI lineage: Eukaryota > Metazoa > Chordata > Mammalia > Primates > Lepilemuridae > Lepilemur > Lepilemur ruficaudatus. The sequence goes on from CAUYRT010078908.1 coordinate 166, forward strand.
ACATGCCTGTAGTCCCAGCTACTTGGGAGGCTGAGGCAGAAGGATCGCTTGAGCCCAGGACTTTGAGGTTGCTGTGAGCTAGGCTGACGCCACGGCACTCACTGTAGCCCGGGCAACAGAGTGAGACTCTGTCTCAAAAAATAAATAAATAAATAAAATAAAATAAAAATAAAAGTAAAAAAAGCACCTGTAACCCTAGCACTCTGGGAAGCCGAAGTGGGAGGATCGTTTGAGGCCAAGAGTTTCAGATTGCAGTGAGCTATGACGACGCCACTGCACTCTACCCCAGGTGACAGAGCAAGACTCTGTCTCAAAAACAGAAAAAGAAAATAAAGAACAGGTATCCCCAGCACAGCCAGGGCTGTCCGACTGCACTGAACACTGGCCAATCATAGGAGGCACCGGTAGTCGGAGCAAGAGCACCAACTCTGGTCCTGGGGATGCTACTGTGGGCTGTGGGACCCAGCGTGAGTCCCAGGACATGCCGTGAGAAGAACTCAGGCTTTGGTGCATCCACACCTGGGTGCAAATCCTGCCTCAGCCCCTTTCCAGCTGTATGGCCTCAAGGCAGTCCCTTGGCCTCTTTGCTCCTGTTTCCACATCTGCAGGATGAGATGCACCAGCCTGCCAGGGCTGACGGGGGCTGGGTCACGCAGTTATTTTATTCCAAATTAATCTTCCACTGGTGAAGGGAAGTGATTCTTCTACCAGGGCCTGGAGCTCTGTCTCCTTCACCCTTGCCAATCCCACAGGGCTTGCCCTGAGCTTCCCCTTTCAGTTTTAAATGAAGCCCCAAGTTCTCCATGTGACATTTAGGACGGAGAGGGAAGCCCTTCTAAGGCTCAGCACTTGAGGTCTGTGGCCAAACACCTAGAAGGTTGTGTGTGTTTGTGCTCTCCAAGAGGCAGACCCTGAGACAAGGATTGAGTGCAAGGAATGTATTTGGAGGCAGGACGGTAGGGAAGAGGGGAAATGAGTCAGGGACAGAAATGCAACCAGGAAAGAGTGTGTCACAAAGCCGGTTCCCACTGTGGGCTGGGAGTGCAGTTCCACTGGGGACCTCCAGGAGGCAGCAGAGAGCACACTGCGGAGTCCTCACTCCCCAGGGGGAGGGATCTGGGGTATTGATGCTCCAGTGCCCAGCAGTCAGGGTCAAGGGCTGTCCCCAGGGGAGCTGCTCATTCCCTGGCAAATATGCACCCAGAGAGAACCCCGGACAGAGTAGCAAAGGCGTGCTGTTGAGATACAAGGGGACGTGGATGGGGGCCAGCAACATCTGCTACGATACCAAAACTGCCAGCAGAACCTGGACTCCTTGTGGCAGTTGTAAAACAACAACGTGCATCTGCTGAGCGCCTACTGTATACCAAATCCCATGCTCAGTGGCCTCTGCCTTCTAGAGGAGGGTGCCGAGGCCCAGGTACTCGAACATGGAGGGAACCACAGCTCGAAATCGGGGTCCTTCTCTGTTGGGCAGAGGGGCTGCCTCGGGCTCAGACCGACCACCCCATGCCCCGCCCTGGCCTCTGCTTCTGCAGAGAAGGTCCGTGTTTCGCGTGAGTCCCACCAAGCCCTGAGGGGAGGGCATCTGTCTGACCCAGACTGGGATCCAGGCAAGGGTGCCGCCCGCCATGGGCTCTGACACTGGAGCAGAAAGTCCCCTCCCAAAGGGCCGCACGGCACCATTTCAATGCCAGGTGGAGGGAGAGGCAGGGACCGCAGGGGACCTTGCAGGGCTTGGGGCTGTGGCTGTCTGCCAAACAGTGTGGCGTATTTCAGTATTCTGACACCTGTGTGTCCCAGTCGAGCCAGCACCCAGCCCAGGATGTACCAGTCAGGATAGATCAAGTGAAGCCACAGTAACAAATAACCCCACATCTCATCTCGGTGACATAAATCAACAAAGGCTTTCTTCTACACTCAGCAGGGAGGGCTGTTTGCCTCATAGTCACCACAGAGTAGCCACCATCCGGAATATTGCCGGTCACCAGGCCCAGGGTTGGGAGAGTCCTGTGCTGGCCAGGAAGTGGCTCCTGCCCCCTCTGTTCACAGCACATGGGTCATACCTGGCACACACGGGGTCTGGGACCCAGACACACGTGGCCCCATCTAACCACAGGGGTCCAGGAAGGCCCCACGGCCACTGCTCCAGTGCCCATTCTCTGCCCCTATTACTGTCCTCCTCCAGCTCAGGAAACAGAGGCACAGAGAGGTTAAGCCACTTGCCCACAGCCACACAGCTCTAGTGGCAGAGCTGGGATTTGAACCCAGAGACTCCTCTCTTAGCTGTCATCACAATGGGGTCCTAAACACAGACTCTGGGCCCTCCCAGGCCTGGGTTCAAATCCTGGCTCTGCACATCTGTGTTGCTGGCCTCAGGCGGGTGAGTGGCTTGGCCCTTTGAGTCCCGGGAAAAAGGTGACAATCCTTCTGTCTGGGATCGTGGTGAAGATCCCAGTGGTGTTGTTTACAAAGCCCCCGGGGGCTTGGGGAGCCCTGGAAAAGGTCAGAGACACGTTTCAGCAGCGCCGAGGGGGGTCTGCAGCCCGCTCTGCGCCCAGGCGAGTTGTGGGCAGGCCTTGGGTGGGTGGGGGCGTGCCAGAGAGCGGGACTCAGAGCAGATGACATCAAGCCGCCTGTACTATAGCATTTTGCTGTTTGAATGACCACCTGGGCGCCCCGCTGACTGGCAGCTGTGCCCTAACATGCCCCCGGGGCCGGCCAAGGGGGCCGGGCACTGAGCCTTCCGTTGGCATCTCTGTCTTGTGGGTCCTCCTTCTAGAATTATTTCCGCGATGCCTGGAACATCTTCGACTTTGTGACCGTTCTGGGCAGCATCACCGACATCCTCGTGACTGAGTTTGGGGTAAGTGTCCGGCCAGCTTCTGGGCTAGATGTGGGCGGGGGTCGGGGTGGGGGGAGCGGTGGGTCCCGACAGCCACGGCCGGCTTCAGCTGGCACTTGGCCGGACCAAAGAGGGAGAAGCAGGGCTCCCAGGGGCAAGGGTGTCCTCTGGGTGCCCCGAGCCTGGCTGTTGACTTATGAGCAAACGATGCAGCCGTGGGACACTCCACGGCTCCTGAAGTTGAGCCCACCCCCAACCGCCACCCAGTGTCGGGGCCCAGACAGAAGCAGTTTCAAGTCAATCCTGCTTGAACAAAGTGACCCTCTCCTGGTTCAAGAGCATCGGGGACCCACAGCCCTCAGGCCAAAGCAGGGGGCGCCACTCCCAGGGCCTTAGGAGGGTCCCCAGGGTGTCCTCCCTGCGGTGGCCCCACAGGCCACATTGTCCTTCCCATTTTCTGGAAGACCCATGGCCCTAGAATTCCTGTCCCAGACACTGTGCTTGGCCACCTGCCAGTGAGCCCAGACGTAAGGGTCCTCAGGAGACGGAGCGGAGGAGAGGGAAAGGGCACAGGACGTCAGAGCTGAGGGCCCCGCTGGCATTGACGGCGTCTTGATAACAATAAGAATAATAATGGCTGCCAGGGGTCACACACTTGCTGTGCGCCAGGTCTGTGCCAAGCGGCTTGGCTCGTGGTCAGGGTTTCGATGCGTAAAAAACTTCCTCGGAGGGTTCAACTGAAGTGGTGCCAATGCACAGGCCACTCGTGCAGGGCAGGAGAAGGGCACTCACAAGCATGGGGGAGCTGTTACCTGCCCAGGTGCTGAAGTCGGGAGGGAACCGGAGTAGGAGTCAGACAGGGAGAGGCTGCCAGGGGAAGCTGTGGGCAGGCAGAGAGCCGCGGGGGAGAAGTAGCCCAGCCTTTCACTCCCCCGTCCTCCGTCTCCTGCCAGAGCCTCCCGTCGGCCAAGACGTGATGCTCAGAGCATGCTGAGAAGTGAGAGGAACAGATCGGGGTTGGGTGTTGTCCCATTTCACGGATGACCAAACTGATGCTCAGTGCTCCCGCGAGGTGAGGGACACACCCAAGGTCACAAAGCCAGACCAGGGCAACTCCTGAGAGCACATTGGCAGCTCCTGGGCTGGCCCAGTCTGATCCCCCAGCAGAAAGGGATCAGTTTCCCCACCCACTCTTCCATTCTAGAAGGCTGGGGAACTACATTGCCTGATGTGTCCCCAGGACACCCCCGCCCAAGTGGTATCCTGACCACACTTCTTTGCCTTCAACTCCAGTGAGCCATCAATGCCTCCCCCTCACCGCACCCTGAAACTTCTCTCTGGAGGAGTCATGCTCACCTGGGGGCTGTCCCCACTGAGGTGTTCCCACCTGGCCACTCTCCCCTGGCAGAGGGCCCAGAGGCTGACTCTCATCTTCTGTCCTGAGTTTCTAGAGAGGTCTGGAGCTCCAGATGGCAGTCAGAATATCTTGCCATCCAACTAAGTACAAGACAGCCTTGAACCAATGTCCCTCTGGGTCAAGAGGTTAGAAGGGGTGGCCCAGCTCCCCAGCTGAGCAGGTGTGAGAAGTTGGTTGAAACCTCTAATCGCTAGTAAAAGATCTGTAGAGCTGGACCCCAATGGCCTGTTCCCCTGGCTGGCAGGACAGGAGCAGGAGGATGAGACATGAGGACCCATTTAGGGATATTAGGACTATTGCAGTAGCCAAACAGCCCTCCCCGACAGGTATTTGATCTTGGACAACAACTTGGTCTAAGGTAGAGTGGGGAATAACCATTGCAACCAACCTTATTGGATCTTTGCAAGACTCAGATTCATGCAGGCACCCAACAGGCATGCATTGAGTACCTGCTGTGTGCCGGGCATGGTTATAGGTGCTAAAGACAGAACAAGAGACAAAACGAAACAGACAGGTATGCAGGATGTTTGGCCCCTTAAGGGCTGACTTTCCGGGGATGGGGGGCAGGGAGACAGCCACTTTTTTTTGCAAATAAGAGCCATTGACATAAAGTGCTTGGCATAGAACCTACCAGGAAATTAAGAATTCACAAATAGCAGTTATTATTATTGCTATTGTTATTATTGCCATGAATGTACCCAGGTGTGCAGTTCAATAGCTGGCCCTGAATTATAATCATTTTAATTAGGGAAAAGACAGCAGGTGGGTGTTCGGGCCCTTTTGGGACCCAGCCTGGGGTAGGGGGAGGCCTCCCTTAGCAAGCAAACAGTGGCCCCTTTCTGCGTCCCAGGTAAGCCCGCTAGGTCCAAGGCCAGGGCTCAGCCAAGCTGGGGCAGGGGAGCCAGACCCTGGGGAGGGCAGGTCCCCGGGGATTGGGGGGCAGCAGAGGGCGTGGGGCACTGATTCCAATGCCACCCAAGCGTGGGCCTAAGCTGCCACCCCCCAAGTGGCCGGGGTGACGTGGGTTTGCCCTGTGTGCGACCGATAATGACTGTGTTTCTTGTCTTGTCTCTTTTCATGCCTGCTCTTAAAACTGTATATTGGCGCAACGCCGTCTGAAAAACTCATCCAATCAAAATGCACTATGAAATTCATTTGTTCATCCATGACGTGGTCTGTGTGTCCATACACCAATGACTCCCAACCCACCGCCACCACCACCCCCACTCCCCGCCCGGGGAACCGAAACCCATTGGTTTTTTGGCACTGGTTACAAATCAACCTAAAAAACGCTGAACTCGCCTCCCCAACCGCCCCCGCCCGCCTGCTCCCCCTTCATCTTCAACATCTGCATCTAGAATCCGGTTGGTCTTACTTCTTTCTGAAGTCTAAATGCCGTACATTAACTGTGAATGCATCTTCTCGCATAGGCACTGCATGCCACACCCCGGCTTTCCCCCTTGGGGTGCCTACCGCACTCCCCACCCGTCCCTACTGTCTGTCCGTCCTCCCGCCCCTTCTTCCAGCAGTCTCTCTCTCTCTCTCCCTCTCTCTCTCTGGTTGGGCTGGTTTCCACCTTTTGCAGAGAGCGGGACGGGCTATTCCTGTGCAGAGCCTCCACCAGGATGAGCGGGTTGGCCATGCCCCTCACCCCATCCGGCACACGTGTCCCTGACACTCAGAGCCCCGGGAGGCACACCCGCCCCAGCCACCTCTCACCAGTCCCAACCCCTGTTTGGCCTGGTGGAGGCGGGGCCCCAGGGAAGCGGCCAAACCCCGCCCCCAGCCCCGCCCCTCTCCCTTCTGCTGCCTCCATGCCCGCCCCAAGCCCGTGAGCTCTTTGGGTTTGAACAGCAGAGACTTGACTCTTCAAGTGCCACGGAGGAGGCCAGAAGGCCAGGCAGGGTGCAGGCCAAGGCTCCCAGACAGGGACTCGGTCTGGAGGTTGTCGAGGGGGCTGGTGGCTGAGGCCCTCTCCTGGAGCCTTCAACTGCACGCGCACGCCTGCCACGCACACAGACGCACACACACATGCACGCACACGCACAGCCACTGTGTGCACAGCCCCTGCACACACAGTTGCTGCGCACAGTCACTGCGTGCACACCTAATAAACACACAGACACTGCACACACAGTCACTGCGTGCACGCCGAATACACACACAGACACTGCACGCACAGTCACTGCGTGCACGCCGAATACACACACAGACACTGCACGCACAGTCACTGCGGGCACGCCGAATACACACACAGACACTGCACGCACAGTTACTGCGTGCACGCCGAATACACACACAGACACTGCACAGGCGCTGCACACACAGTCACCACACAGAGCACACATGGCCACCGCACAGTCACTGAGCATGCAGTCCTTACATGCAGTCACTGCACACAGTCTCCACACACACAGTCACTGTACACATGGTCATGGCACACAGTCATGACGTCCATTCTTTCCTGTTTGTCCTCCAACTCTTTCTCCTCCTCCCTGGCTGCCCCACACACGTCCTGCACGTGCACATACACTGTCCTTGTCCTCTGCGGCACCCACCTGCCCCGCAAAGCCAGACACCCAGCCCAGCACGCCCTGCACACATCCCTCCCTCCCCCATTTCTCAGCTCCTCACACACCCCTCACTGCCCCCGATGACATCTGTGAAGGATCCCCAGTGGCATCTTTGCACTGGAATCCCTCCCCTGCTGGCCACACACATGCACTCAGCCACCAAACATTTAATGAGCCCCTATTCGGTGCCACGATGGAGTGGTGAGCACTTTCCCCTCCCCCCACCCCCAGCAAGGGGGGGGAGGCAGGCATTGGCCAAATAACCCCTTGACTCCACTGGAAATTGTACTTGCACTGGAAGCTGACAGACGAGCAGCATTAACAAGACAGAGAGGCAAAGGGCACTCCAGCCCGGGACGGCATGTGCAAAGGCCCTGTGGCACGAGGGAGTGCATGGAGGTCAGGGAATCTGGGCTTTATCCTAAGCACCAGGAGAGGCCCGGGAGCATCTGAAGCAGGGGAGGTGCGGGCGGAGTGTGATGAGACACAATCACAGTGGCTGCAGAGCAGGGAGCAGCATGGCAGGGCGCTGGGCTGGAGCTGGGCATCAGGACTCGCAGCGAGAGATGATGGCGGAGGAAGAGAAGAGTGGGAGAAGCGGCTACCGGGGATGGGTCAGGTCTGGTCTCATGGGATGAGAGGTGCCCAGTGCCTAGGGCACTCAGGTCTGGCTTAACGTCAGGAGATGGACATCAGTGGGTGCCAGGAAAGGGCCCAGTTGCTGGGGAGAGGACAAGTGTGGGTGAGTTTTAGATGCCTTCAGGACACCCCAAAAGAAGTCAGGTCGGCAGGTGGCTGTGGGGGCTGGAGCTCAGAAGTGAAGTTTGGGCTGCAGGTGGCGTCCGCAGGCGGCAGGACTTCTCTGGAGCCTTTGGGTGGGTGGTCTCCAGTCCCTCTGAGCACTCAAGGGACACCTGCCCCTGAGCATGGCACTGGAGGAGAGAGGACCTCAAAGAAGCTGTCCCACACCTCCCTGGGCCTGTGTCCAGGCCCCCTTCTCACTCTAGCCAGGGACAAAGCACAGGGCAGGCTTTGAGGACAGGAAGCTGCTCCGCCCAGGCTGTGGATGGAAAGACGGAAACGAGGGACAGGGGACTCGTCGGAAGTGCTGTGGGCACTTGAAAGATGCAGACTCTGGACGCAGTGGCTGAGGGCAGACTAGCACCCGGACCCCTCCCCTCCCCTCCCCACCTCCCTCGTGTGTCTCCTCCCTCCCTCGGCTCCGAGGAGGGCAGCATGTTCTCTGCATGCGCGTCCCTGCCAGAGCCCTCGCTTCCCGCATGGGGCCAGGCTCCTCCCGCTCCACCCCGAGCGCCATGTCCCCCGAGGCTGCTTTCAGGGCCCGCCTGCCTTGCATGCCTGGCCGAGTCCACATGTTATGATTCGCCCCATGGAAGGGATGGCTTGTACTCTGGGGATGGACGGGAGGGGACCGGGGACACCTGAGCCATCGGCCCCATCCCCAGGTGGAGCTGGGTGGCCAGGCAGGGATGGGGGGGTTAGGTCAGTGGGACCCAGAGGGCCACTCTCTTAGCCGAGCAGGGTGCGGGGGCTTGTTTGAAGTACTTGAGACGTTCTCACGGTGGTCGAGCTCAACTGGACAGAGTAGAAACCGCCAGCCCACTTCTCCATCCGGAGGCCTAAGGACCCACTGATGTGTCCAGAGAGCCGCCTGGACATCGTCGCTAGCAGACCCAGAGGCCTCTTGCCAGCCTCAGAAATTCCTTGAATTCCAGTCCCTGCCTCTCGGCTCCCAGGCCAGAGCTGGCACAAGACACAGATCTGGTGGCCGGGAAGCCCTCCGAGCCCACCACGTAGGATGCCCTTCTAATTCACCACCCAAACTAGGACACTTTTGAAACTGGGAGGGATGCTGTGACTATGTGGTCACTCTGTGCCATCTAGAGGGTGAGGACCACGTTAAATCATGCTACGTGGCAGTATGTAGGACTCCTACAAATCCCACCGAGCAGAGCTGGCTTAGGGAGATGCTGTACTCCACCTGCCTCCACCCTGCTTGGTACCAGCCACTGAAGGAGGGTCTCTATGCCTGCCCGAGGCAGGAGCCTCAAACCCAAATGCCTCTGGGGGCCAAGCAGACACCAGTAAACTGGGAAAGCAGGTGCCATTTCTAGAACCAGAGGACCTTGGAAAACTCTAGAACACAAGGCCTGCTTCCAGGGGGCAGTCACAGCAGGCCTAGGGTTGCCAGAAAGCCAGATGGGTGGGCAGAATCTCCTGGTTTTTAAACATTGGCAACAATTTTTAATTAAAAACAAACAAACACCAAAAACACACTGCTCAGGCCCAAAAACACAGCTTTGTTGGCAGCCAGATTTGGTCCGTTTGTGACTTGTAGCCTCTCAGCCTTCACCACCGTCCCCCAAAGCCCCAGGATGGTCACATAGCAGTGGCAGCCTATGCCCCCAAATCTCTCTACCACCATGCCATCCGTCAAGTCCCTGTCTTCTAGCTTGTTCTTCTAGCTTGGGTGGGAGGAGACAGAGGCAGGGACTAGACAGGGGGGCTTTGAGCAGAGACAGAGGCCACCCAGGGAGGTCCTGGGGGCAGGGATGGCCCCACCTCCCCGCCCCCAGCACCCGCCCCTCGGTGGGCCCGGGCTTATTCTGAACGCACCCACCCACGGGAGCTGAGTACTTCCTGCTTCCTGCAGGCCTGAGCTACTCCACCCAGCCCCAGAAGCTGAGAAGCCATCCCTGAGAGGGGGGAAAAGGGCCCCAAATGCATCTTCTCCGACTCAGCGGGCAGCGAGGAGTCACCCTGCAGCTGAACAGCCCCAGCTCCCTCCCGTCCTCCCCATTCCCGCTCGCCAAGGGGGTAAGAAAAGATGCTCTTCGCTTCTCCCAATTGGCTCAAGCCGCTGCTCCTCTTGGCCGTGGGGTGAGGTCAGGGCGGGCAGGAGCGGGTGGGCAGCTCGGCAGGGCAGGGCAGGGCAGGGTGCCCGGTGAGTCCCGTGACAGATGCATTTCTGGCCTGGAGCGTAACACGCCCTTGGAACCCGCACACGTCCACCAGGCCTGAGCGTGCTGGCGACCCCCCCCCACCCCCGCCCCCGCCCTGGTGTTTGTGCATCGTACACGTGTGATGGATTCCGCAACTTGACCCGCTTGTGTCCTATCGTCTCAGTGCATTTGGTTGTTGGGAGAAACAAAAACCATCTCGATTTTTTTCCTGATTGGATGATTCGGATATATTTTCTTTTACTTGTTCTTTTGTTATTTCTTCCCCACCCCCTTCCTCTCTCCTTCCTTTTTCTTTCCTTCTCCTCATTGTGGGTGGGGCTGGCAGGGAGGGTTTATGCTTTTGAGTTAATGCCTTTCCTCCCCTCCCACCCTCTCTCTCCCTAATTTTGTTCCTTTTTCGAGTTTTTCCTCTGCACCATTGCATTAATAGTGCTTTCTCTCCTCTCCCTCCTTATTTGGGGTCTGGCTTGCTTTTTTCCTATTGGTTGGCTTCATGTAGGGGCCTCTGTGAGTGGTGACGGCTCTGAGCCCCTCGGGGTGGGTGGACAGTCACCCCTTTTCCTCCGTCTCCCCAGAATAACTTCATCAACCTGAGCTTTCTCCGCCTCTTCCGAGCTGCCCGGCTCATCAAACTCCTCCGCCAGGGTTACACCATTCGCATTCTTCTCTGGACCTTCGTGCAGTCCTTCAAGGTGAGCCCCTGCCCCTGCTGCTGGCGCAGGGCCGAGCGGCAGAGCAGACCTCTGCGCTCCGGCTGCATGTATCGATGGGAATCGGGCTGGAAGAGCCTCTGTGAGGCTCAATTTTGCAGAGAATCTGTTATCCGCAGGGCTCTTGTCTAACTTCCTGCCCCTAGTGTGTCTTCAGAGTTTTAAGGGCCTCACGCCAGAGCTGCCAAAAGATGCCCGCCAGCCCCGGCAGGAGCTGGCACAGCATGTGGCCTCCAAACCCAGCGGGGCGGGGCACTGAGCCCAGGGAGGGACGCGGTGCGGTGAAGGGGCCGCCAGCACCGCCCTCATTGCCTTCCTCCCCCGCCAGGCCCTGCCGTATGTCTGTCTGCTGATCGCCATGCTGTTCTTCATCTACGCCATCATTGGGATGCAGGTGAGTGCCGGCAGCCCCTGAGGTGCCCAGAGCCTCCCGAGGAGGACAGCCGCCCGCAAGCAGGGGCGGGTCAGGAGAGCCTGGTCCTAGAGGCAGCCGTGGAGGCCGAACTGGGTTTCCAAGAAATTATCGGGGGCCTGGCCATCACCCTCCAATTCCCCAGGTGTTTGGCAACATCGGCATTGACGTGGAGGACGAGGATAGTGACGAAGATGAGTTCCAAATCACTGAGCACAATAACTTCCGGACCTTCTTCCAGGCCCTGATGCTTCTCTTCCGGTGAGAGGGGGCGTGCCCTCGTCCTGCCCTTCCGGTGGGGGGCGTGCCCTTATCCTTTTCTTCCAATGGGGGGTGTGCTATCCTCCTCTTCCGGTGGGGGGCGTGCCCGCATCCTCTTATTCCAATAGGGAGTGTGCTATCCTCCTCCGGTAGGGGGCGTGCCCTCTTCCCCCCCCGTGGGGGCGTGTCCTTCTGCTTCTCTTCCTGCAGGGGGCGTGCCCTCCTCTTCCTGTTGGAGGCACACTCTCATATTTCTTTCCCAGTGGGGCTTGGGATGGGCGTACGGGACCCGGGTATCCCGTTCGGGAAGGAGCTGAAGGCCCTGGGACACAATCATGGAAGGCATTTTCCAGGCATTGTCTCCTTGAATCCTCCTGACCACGCTGAGAGGCGGCGATTCTTAGCAGCCCCATCGGACAGACGAGAAAACTGAGGCTTCTAGGCGATGAGGCTTGATTCTTTGGTTTTTCATCCTAGCTGCATATTAGAGTTCCTTCCCTCATTCATCGGAGCTCTACTGAACACCTACTGTGTGCCAGGCATGCTGTAAAAACTAGGATAAGCCAGGCACAGTGGCTCATGCTTGTAATCCCAATGAATGGGGAGGCTGAGGTGGGAGGATCGCTTGAGCCCAGAAGCTCGAGGCTGCAGTGAGCTATGATCACGCCACGGCACTCCATCCTGGGTGACAGAGAGAGACCCCGTCAACACAAATACACACACACACACGCACCAAGATAAAGCAAGAAACAAAGCAACAGAGAAGAGATATTTTCTGCCCTTTGGAAGCTTATATTGCCTTGGGGAAGACAACCAGCAAGCAAATTATAAAGGATGCTGGAAGAGGATAAAATTCAAGATAAAGAGGAAATAGAGGCACAAAAGGATGACTACTGTATAATGTCATTTATGTGAGGTCCTAGAATGGGCAAATTCATTGAGACAGAGAGCGGAATAGAGCTTGCCAGGGAGGGATGGGGTTGGTGTTTAATGGGTGCAGAGTTTCTGTTTGGGATGATGAAAAAGTTCTGGAGGGGGACGGTGGTGATGGTGGCATGATAATGCGAGTGTACCTAAGGCCACCGAATTGCACGCTTCAGAATGGTTAAAATGATAAACTTTACACTATGTATATTTTGCCACAATAACAAAAAAATTTTCAATCTAAGAGCAAGAAGAAAAAGAACAGAAGGTCAGTAGGTCGAGCCTCTCTGAAAGTGTGGCATTTGAGACATTTCGAGGGAAGGCGCCCATGTGGATATCCTGAGGCAGGACTGTGGCTGGCATGTTTGAGGACAGCAAGGAGACCAGCATGCCTGAAGCAGAGTAATTCAGGCAGAATGTAGGAAGAGGTGAAATCACCTGGAGAGAAGGGTGCTTTTTAAAACACACTGATGTCCCCACTGCGGACCAGTTGAATCCAAGTCTCAAGGGTGGAGCTTGGCATTAGCATTTGTCAAAGCTCCCCAGCGACTTAAATGCACAGCTAAGGGTAAGAATTCCCCTCTGAGCTCCCAGAAAAAGGAGGTGGTCTCGAACCAGTGCCTCGAACACCTGCCTGCCCAACTCCAGAGCCCAAGTACTTAACCTGTGTGCTTTACCTCCCTGGGAGACATTGGTATCCAGTCAGAGCTGGGTGCCCGGGTCCCTAATGCCTCCTCCCTGTCCCCAGGAGTGCCACCGGGGAAGCTTGGCACAACATCATGCTTTCCTGCCTCAGTGGGAAGCCATGTGATAAGAACTCTGGCATCCTGACTCGGGAGTGTGGCAATGAATTTGCCTATTTTTACTTTGTTTCCTTCATCTTCCTCTGCTCATTTCTGGTGAGTCTGTGGACATAGGGGGATGCGGAGGGGTCCCTAGACCTGGTTCCCTCTCAGGGAAGTGGGTTTCTCTAGGCTGGGTATTGTGGCTCACACATGTAATACTAACACTTTGGGAGGTCGAGATGGGAGGATCGCTTGAGGCCAGGAGTTCAAGGCCAGCCTGGGCAACATAGGAAGACCCCCTCCATCTCTACAAAAAATTTAGAAGTTAGTTAGGTGTGGTGGCATGCACCTGTAGTCCCAGCTACTCGGGTGGCTGAGGCAGGAAGATCGCTTGAGCCCAGCAGTTCGAGGCTGCAGTGAACTGTGATCATGCCACTGTATTCCAGACTGGGTGACACAGTGAGACCCTGTCTCAAAAAAAAAAAAAAAAAAAAGAAACTAAAAAGTAGAATGTGGCTATGTAGAGGACTCATTCCCTCCAAGGCTTTTCTAGGTCAGCCTGGGATTAGGTGAACCAAAGTTTCTCAGCCTCAGTACCGCTGACATCTGGGGCTAGATCGCTGTCTGTGGGAGGGGCTGTCCCGTGCGCTGTGGGGTGTGTAGCAGCATCCCTGGCTACCACCCACACGCCGCCCCTTCCCCCAGCTGTAACAACCTAAATTGTCTGCAGGCATTGCCAGACATCCCCTGGGGAAAGCCAGAATCTCCCCCATTTGAGACCCAGTGAAATACGTCACTTTGGCCTTGTTGGGGCAGGCATGGGAGAATTTGGGGTCATGGTGGTCCCTGTGGTGTTGCCCCCGTTTCACAAGCCTCCCCTCCTCTCTCTCTGCTTCTGTTTCTTTACATCACTCTTGGTCTCTATCTCCTTGCATCTCTCTGTCTCTGTCTCTCTCTCTGGGCCTCTGTCCCCCATCTCTGTCCCTCTCTGTCTCCCTCCCTCTCCTTCTGGGCCTCTGTGTTTTGGTCTCTCTTGCTCTCCCCACCCCCCACTCTCTCTCTCGGCCCCCGGGGTCCCCGCAGATGCTGAACCTCTTTGTCGCCGTCATCATGGACAATTTCGAGTACCTCACCCGAGACTCCTCCATCCTGGGCCCCCACCACCTGGATGAGTACGTGCGTGTCTGGGCCGAGTATGACCCCGCTGCTTGGTAAGCAGTCACCCCGAATCCTCCAGCTACAAATGCCCGCCTCTCCCTGGACCTGAAACACGGGCTAGGTCAGGCCCCAGAGCCTGGGGCGCTGGGTCCCTGGGGCCCCAGCAGGGATCTCACGGAGGGTAGTCCAGAGGAGAGAGAAGGATTATAACCCTCACACTCCCCGGGTAAACACCTGGGTGTATCACCCCAGCCCAAACCCCAGACTTTCTGGGCAATGAGAAAGGAAGTCACCCATGAAGAGTTCTGCGGAGCCCTCTCCTCCCCCAAGTCCCTCCTGTCTCTCACTGTGAAGCCGCAGATGGTGAGGACACGTTAGCCAGACCCCAGGGAGGAAGCCAGAGTGCTCTCTGCCTCAGTTCTCCCGGAGTGTGGCAGCGGGGCTGGCCCACCCCTGGCAGATGGGGTTGGCTGCAAGATCAGAGTGGCACAACCCAGCTCCCACTGGGACCCATGAACCTTGGAGCCAGCGGTCACCCAAGCCAGGGGAGGACACAGAGCCTCAGTGGCCCTTGCATCTTCATGGCCACAAAGGGATTCGAGCTCTCCCATCTCACAGCCACCAGAGCGCCCCCTCGGGCCGATGAGCGGTGGTTTCAGGGCATCGGCTGCCTCTCGTGCATGTGTACTGAGTGCCCGATCAGCACCAAGCCCTTGAAGGCCACTCACGGGCCCCGTCTGGGTCCCCAGAGCCCACCAAGCACTAACTGAGGATTCTAGTTGAGGCTGGGCTTGTGGCCTGAAGGCACATAACTTGGGGACCCTCAGCAGGCTGAGCCCCATCTTCCTCTGGTGTCCGCACTGGAGGGGAGGCCTCGCGGGGAAGGCAGGGAAAGGTCCAACTTTCTCCTTCTGCAGCCCCAGACGAGTCTTCCATGAGACCGGCAGGCTGGGGCACGCCATGGGTCTGGGGCTTGACTTTTGGCTGGTTCCTAACTTTTCCTCTTTTGATTTTAGGTCACAGCAGTTGGATGCTGTCCCCCTGTCCTCTGTTCCACAAGCCCCCCAGTGTAGCCCATGTAAATTGTGGAGGAGGCAGGTGCAGACAGAGCCCAGGGGAGGTGCCCCCCAGTTCAGAGCTCCCGACACACCCGGGTCTGCAGGTGTCTGGGAGTGTATTGGGGTCCTTCACTCTTCCCAGATCTCTGCTGCTCCTCCAAGCCAGGGGGACCCCATCCCCCGCATCATAACCCCACTGTGCGCCTGGGGAGCCGGTGTCGACACAGCTGTACCCCACGCCGCCACTAACCCCGTCTCTTCTCCTTGCAGCGGTCGCATTCATTATAAGGATATGTACAGTTTATTGCGAGTAATATCTCCCCCTCTCGGCTTAGGCAAGAAATGTCCTCATAGGGTTGCTTGCAAGGTTTGATATCCACTAAAACCTGCTAGCATCCATGGAATGAGTGTGGCTTGGGGTTCTCCAATATATATATTTCATATATATATATCTCTAAAGAAACGGAGCCATCTCTCTCTCTTGCATTAAACTAGAAACCTCTCGTAGCCAACAGAATGCAGCCATGTAGACTCGATGAAGCATGGAACATACTCCTCCCCTCCCTCCAGCCTTCAGCCGTCTCTGCTTGCTCTTAGCTGAAGCTGCTCATCCCGGGGTCTCAACGGCACCCCAGATCAGACACAGCCCCCCGGGGGACCGTAACTTGGCGTTGACCCCCACCCCCCATCACCTCCACTCTCTCCCGTCTCCCCCTCCCCTCCCCCCTCCCCGGCCCCTCCCCCCGCCTGGGCCCCCTCAGAGACCAGCCTCAGCCAAACCAAAGACCTTGGCCCACTCTCGAAATGCCGATGAACCCCGGCCCGGCTCCTGGTCCTCCCGAGCGAGACTCCCTCCGCACCGCACCCCGGAGCCAGAGCTCAGGGTCCGAGCTCAGTCTGACTTTTCTCTTCTCTCTCTCTCCCTGCTCCTGAGCAGTAAAATAATCTTTTTTTTTAATTGCCTTTTCTTCCATTTTTTTCTCCTCTTTTCCATTTATTTGAAATAATCTTTTTTTATCATTCTCTGCATCTTTCTCTCTCTATTTTTTCGGCCCGTGTGGTTTTTTTGTTTTTTTCTCCTTCTTTTTCTTCTCCTCCTTTTCTTCTTCCCCCCCCCCACCTCCCTTCCTTTGGTTCTCTGTCCCTGTTTTTTCGTTTTTTGTTTTTTTCTTGTTTCGTTTTGTTTTCGGTGCTGCCAGGGGCCGCATGCCTTACCCGGACATGTATCAGATGCTGAGACACATGTCTCCGCCCCTGGGTCTGGGGAAGAAGTGTCCGGCCAGAGTGGCTTACAAGGTAGTCTACCCTTGCCGACCACTGACGTCCAGCTGCTGGGGATGTTTTTTTTTCTTCTTAGTGCTGACCAGAAACACCCAGCCGAGTCTCTTTTTCCGACGTTTCTCTTCTCTTCTTTTTTTTTTTTCTTTTCTCCCTGAGTAAATGAACCATGCCCATTCCTTGACTCTGCGCGCACACACTGTGTCGTCCTCTCTGATTAGTGTCTTCGTGTTTTGAGACTCCATTATGGCCGACATGCCGGGGGGAGGGGGAAGGGAGTGCCCAGGTCCCCACACACCTGGTCCCCCAAATTGGACACAAATACGCTTCCTCGGGGAGTCAAAAACCGCGCCTCCCTTCTGCCCACCCAGAGGGGCCCCCACGCCCAGGCCTTGCTGAGAAGGGGGGGCTTTGGCCTCGTCTTTGCTACCTTGAGCCCCTAGGTCCTTGGCCCCAACACGCACACCTGAAGCTGATCTCTGACCTAGGGCCTTGGGGGCATCTGAGGCCTCCCAAGGAGCACCCAGAGCCTCTCCTCCCCACCCTCCCTCCCCGGAGTTGCTTTCCCACCACCCACCCCGTGCCCATCCCCCGAGACCCCCCAACACGCCTCTCCATTGTTCCAGAGTGGGCAGGCGGGCCACAGCTGGACCCCTGGACCGCGGCACACTGATGCAGGCCATGCACGCTGCCTTGGCAGGGGCCTGGGGCGGGCAGGCACCATGGCCGACCAGGGGGTGGTGCATGCTGGCTGAGGGAGCGACGGTCCTGCCGCCAGGCGGCCGGGCCGGGCCACCCCTCTAGACCCCTGTCCCGGAATCTCCCTTAGCGCCCAAGGACAGATGCTCTGTTCCCT
Source organism: Lepilemur ruficaudatus (assembly GCA_963574885.1). Taxonomy (NCBI): domain Eukaryota; kingdom Metazoa; phylum Chordata; class Mammalia; order Primates; family Lepilemuridae; genus Lepilemur; species Lepilemur ruficaudatus. The sequence continues at coordinate 17,427 of CAUYRT010078908.1, forward strand.
CAACTCATCCACGAGAAGTTCAAGGATGACCTTTGAAGATCCCCTTACCCCTAAAAATTACCCCATGATCCCATTCTCCCGTCCACCTTGTCCTTCCATGTGTCTCTGTCCGTGCTATTCCTACCCGCTTCCTATAGCCACCTCCCTACACCCCATGCCTCATCTGTCGGCTTCCCCTCACCTGGGGACGAGGCCACCCTGCCAACCTCTCAATGAGCCCCTCCCTGAACCCGTCCCTCCCCATCAAGTTTTCCTCTTGTCCCTTCTCTTGGTCTCTCCTTTGCTGAATGTGTGTGTGTGTCGTGTGCAAGAGAGGGAGGAAGAGCCCGTCCCCTCCCGGTCTCTGCAGGGCCACCATGTGTTCATAAGGCACCTTCATGCAGATTTGAAAAAGGCACCCTTTCTACAGACCACCTGGTCTACGGACCAGGAAAATTTTTGTGATCCACTTATATGGTGAGAACAAGATGCTTTTCTGCTGTCAGCAGAGAAGCTGTTGTGTTAAATATACAAATCTATGATTTCCAAGGTGGGGAGCCCTTTGTGCAGTGCACAACCTGAACAGCTGTGCACAGCGGCCCAGTGCATGTGTGTGGGTGTGTGTGTGCGTGTGTGTTCCTCTCTCTGTCTCCCACCTCCTTCCCCACCCTGCCCCACGCCCCCTCTCGTGTCCTACTCTGGGTTTCCCACGCCCCTTCCCGTCTCCAGCCCTGTGTTTCCTGCTGACATGTGTCTGAATCCCCGCCAGACCTGCCCTTGACAGCAGTCTCTGTGCCCCCTCAGCCTGGGCTGGTGCACACTGGCCCAGCTTCCTCTCCCATGCCACCAAGCACGGTGGACAGAGCCCCTGCCTGGGACATGGGGAATCGTGTCTTCCCCAGGCCACAGGAATGTCCCCTCCTCACCCCTCCCCCCGCTGCTGCACAGCGAGCCAAGACCCGGACATGCCCCTGAGATACACTTTCCATGGAGCTATGAATGAGTCTCGAGATTCCGTCTGCATGCGCCTGTCCGTGCGTTCTGTGTGTCGGCCTCGCTGCATGCCACGAGGGGCTGCCCCGCCAGCAGGGGGGCCGCCTGCCTGCTGCTTTTCAGAGGAATGACGTGGCCTGGGCCCATCTGGTCTGTCCGGGCTGGGCCGAGCCTGGGGGGTGCTGGGGGGGGAGCCACAACCCCCACCCCACCGGCAGCTGTGGCCGTGGACCCTCTGGCTGGCTGTTGCACGTGCCGCTGGGATCTGCCTGTGCTCTTTTTCTTTGGGGTCAGAACAGAATGGAGCCGTCTAGAAGAACTCTGGGGCAGGGCGAGGGCTTGACTGCACCCCTTGGACATGCCAGCTCCAGGGGCCTCCAGATGGGAGGAACCAAGGGCTTGGGAGAGCCCCCGGTGGCCTCCTTACCGGCCACCAAGGGAAATAAGGAGATCAAACCCCGGGACAAGTAACATGAGGGTGGGGTACACTGCAGCCACCGTGCGGCCTTCAGAGTTCTTCCTGGGGCTCCTGGGGCAGGGCGGGTGTGGCTCTCAGGGGACCCGGGAGGGGTGCCTGGAATGACTGCTCTGCCTTGGGTTTTCTGTAGAGGCTCCTGCGGATGGACCTGCCTGTCGCAGATGACAACACCGTCCACTTCAACTCGACCCTCATGGCTCTGATCCGCACTGCCCTGGACATCAAGATAGCCAAGGGTAAGAACGGGCACAGGCAGGAGCAGGCAGGCAGGGCGCAGCGCAGCCGGGGCCTCAAAGGAGGAAGCAGGGCACGGCCAGGTATTCCGCCTCTGCGACCAAAGCCGGAGGAGCCGCTGTCCCTGTCCTGATCCTCAGCCACTCCCCGGTTCATTCATTCACTCAGCAAACATGTAGTGCACGTCTCCCCCCGCTAGGCGTGGGGGACCCCACAGCTTGCACGTGTGGTGGCAGTTGGGGGAGGGGTCCTCCACTAGGGAGGTGAGGGGACAAGTCACGTGGATGCTGGGTGGGGAGGAAGGTGCCCCAGGCAGCAGGACCAACAGGTGCAAAGGCCCTGGGGCAGGGGTGGGCCGAGCGAGCGAGGGGCGCCTGGTCACTGTGTTGAGCTGACTCGCCCTCTGAGCGAGGGGGCGCTATGCAGCGTCCAAGGCAGAGGGTCCCTCCGGCCACTGTGGGGATGACAGACTGGCAGGAGTCCTGGGTAGGGCCGCTGACTTAATCCAGGGGAAGGCAGGACGGCAGCTTAGACCGAGAGGGTGCGGAGGGTTCAGAACCCGGTGTTTTCTGAGGGTCGAGCCAGCGGGATGGCTGCCAGATGCGGTGTGGGGGTCGGGGCTCCCAGAGGGCAGAGCTGCCACTTCCTGAGTCGGGGACGAGGCGGGAGGGCCAGATTTGGGACAAGGGGCAGATGAATGTTTGCTGCAGAACGTGGACACGGGGAGTTGGAAAGGGCTCTCCAGCCTGTGGCTCAGGGGAGAGGCCTCCAGACTGGGTTGGAGACAGAAAGGGACCGGGCGTGAGATGCTCACAGATTTTAAGCCAGGAGACTGGACGAGCTCTCCAGGGGAGGCGCAGAAACTGAGAGACCCCCAGAGACAGAGCGTGGGGCTCACTCTCCATCATTACAGGGATAAAGACAGGGTGGCTGGGGAGCAGGTGGAGGCCCGGGCACTGTGGGCTCCTGGAGGCTGTGGGGGGAGGTGGCTTTGTGGGGAAGGGGACCAGCTGCGTCAGGTGCTGCCCAGAGGTAGCCAAGAATGTTGAGGACTGCAAGTGACTGGTCATGGGGGTCACTTGGGCCAGGGAAGCTTTGGGGAAGGGGCCAAGGCCCCTCTGCCTGGAGTGGCTTTTGGAGGCCTGAGAGCAGGTATGATGTGGCTGGTGGCTGGTGGGACAGCAGGGCAGAGAGGGGCTCAGCTCACTGCAGGAAATGGGACAGAAGAAGGGAGGTGGGAGAGGACCCAGGTGGATGGTCCAGCAGAGGGTGGGAAGGGGTGAGCCCAGCTGAAGCCACTGAGAGGCCTTGGGGACACGTGCTCCTTCCGGGGTCCTGAGGGGAGAAGGGGGAGGATGAGCCGAGGCCACATGGCAGGACGCAGGAAAGGCAGGGGTGGGATGGGTTGGAGGGAAGATGCTCGTGCCAAGAAATATGGCAGGGAAGGCAAAGGGAGCACAAGAGCCACCAAAAAGAGCGGGAAAGAGTCAGAGTCACCAGGATGAGGCTGATGGGGGATGGGGGAGGGAAATCAGCTCTGGCACCTGGTGGAAGATTTTTGCTCATGGAACAAGTCACAGGCAAGTGGCCCAGAATGGCCGGGCAGCGTGATGCATGTCGGCACCGTGGGCCCAGGTTCCGTCCACATTGTTGCTCTGCCGCTGCCCCCAGCTGCGGAAGCTGGCCGGGGCCCAGCCCAGGGAGTCGAGGAAGTGGAAGGGGGAGGGCAGCAGTCTCCTCGTAATCACATCCGGTGGGAGAGTCACGTCCCGCCTGCCCTGTCCTCACTGTAAACCTTGCTGGGTGACCTCATCCTCCGCAACCCTCAGCTCCTGTCAGAGCGAGCCGTGCCGCTGCCACGTAGCAAATGACCACAGACCTCGATGCTGGAGACACACCCATGTCTCAGCTGGAAGTTCTGCCCTGGGCTCTCCACTCAGGATCTCACAAGGCCAGAACCAAGGTGTCAGCCAGGAAGCGGATTCTTGGAAGAATCTACTTCCAAGTTCATTCAGGTGTTGGCAGAATTCAGGTCTTTGCAGCTGCGAGGCTGAGGTCCCCGAATTTCATCCCTGGCTTCTTAAGCTTTTGTCTCCTGGGGTGCATCTAATCCTTCATGTGCTCCAGTCCTCTCCGACCCCCTCTTCTGCCACCAGCCTTCCAAGGGCTCACTCGACTGGGCCAGGTCCACTCAGATAGTCTCAGACTGTGAGGCCAGCAGACTTGGCATTTCGATGATATCTGCAAAGTCCTTTCAAAGCAGTCAGTCCCCAAAGCAGTGCTTCATTAAATAACCAGAATCTCGAGGCGCAAGAGGGAAATTCTAGAATTCTGCCTGCCACAGTTCCCTCACCTGTAAAATGGGTCTAACAGCATACCCACTCCTGGTACATAACCCTTTGATAACCCAGCCACTGTTGCCCTCTGGGGGTCTGCATTCGGGCGGCCTGAGACCACCCCTGGGTTCAGTGATTCACTGGAAGGACTCAGAACTGAGACACGCCATTGTTCTCACAGTTACAGCCTATTACAGTGGAAGGATACAGTTTAAAACCAGCAAAAGCAAAAGATGGTGCCTGGGGCAGTGTCCAGGAGACACCAGGCTCGAGATTCCAGTTGTCTTCTCCCAGTCAGATCCCGTGGACAGCACTTAACTCTCCCTGGTACACATGGCAGTGTGCTGCCAGCCAGGAAGCTCACCCGAGCCTTGGCGTCCAGGGTTTTTATTGGAGGTTGGTCATGTAGGCATGGCTGGCCTTAGCTACTCAGTCTACAGCCCCTCCAGAGGTCACACTGACACCACACGGTCCGGGTCCCAAAGACACTCCTATCAGGCAGGACATTCCGAGGACTTAGAGGTCACTTCCCTGGGGCCAGTCTTTTTCTTTGGAATGTGCAGGGTTTGGATAACACAGGCCTGCTGAGCTAGTTCTTACTGCACAGAACCTCTCTGTGTGACCTCAAGAAGCCCAGCCTCTCTGACATCTACCGGTACTGGATTCCTTTCCTGAGAGTTTCGTACACTCCTGGGGGCCGGGCACGGTGGCTCACGCCTGTAATCCTAGCACTCTGGGAGGCTGAGGTGGGAGGATCGCTTGAGGCCAGGAGTTCAAGCTCAGCCTGAGCAAGAATGAGACCCTGTCTCCACAAAAACTAGGAAAAATTAGCCAGCCATGGTGGCTCACAAACGTAGTCCCAGCTACTCAGGAGAATCACTTGAGCCCAGGAGTTGGAGGCTGCCAGTGAGCTATGGTGAGGCCACTGCACTCCAGCTTAGGCAGCAGAGTGAGACCCTGTCTCGAAAAAAAAAAAAAAAACGACTCCAGGGGATGTGCCCTGCACTTGGCTCAGACTCCAGATGCTGCTCGGCTCCCTGAAGGCCACGCTCCCCAAATCCCTGATCCATGGGACCCCTCCCCATCCTGTCCTCGGTGAGGGTGCCAGGCCCCTCCCGGAGTTCACAGCTGAGCCAGGCTCTCAGGGTTAAGGGAGGTTGTTGGCAGAGAGCGCGGGGACAGCAGTCGTAACAGTGATGACCGTGGCAGGCCTTTTAGCAGGTGTGAGTCCCGGGAGAGCGTAACAGGCTTCATTATCCACAGGTGAGCTCACTTTCTCAACACACTGGGCTTCCTTTCTAGCAGGCGGGGCCGGGGAGGGGCAGGGGTTACCCTCAGTCCTTCCTCAGATTGGACGGTGTGCCGCCAGCAGGAGCCGGGGACTGGAGAGAGCAGGCAGGTCCCTGTCCTTCCCTCCCTCTCTGTCCCGCTCCCCCTCCTGGCTCCGTCCATCTGTTAAGTGATTCACTAGAAGGACCCAGAACTGAGAAGAGCTGGTGAACCCACGGTTACAGCTTATCCCCGGGAAAGGCTATCACTCCCACAGGTGTTCCTCTCTCCCGCCCGCCCCTCTGCTGTCCCCAGAAGAATCTCATTCTTGTCTGGGGAAAACGCTTCTCTCTTTGTGCTGCTTTTTCTTCTGGACGTTGTGTCTGGACCTGGAAGCCCCTCTTCTCCCCCACCCCTCTTTCCTGCCCGGGCCCCGCCCCAGGCAGAGCCGACCCCCTGCCCGAACAAACACAAACCTCGCCTTCCCCAGACAGGAAGGGTTGTCATAGAAAAGGCTAAACTCCAGCCTGACCCCACCCAGGGCTCCACGTGGCCGACCTGCCGAAGAGCCGGGGTTGGTGGGGCGCAGTGGCCAGAGCCCAGGCTCTGTCGGGAGGTGGCTCCCTGGCATGCCATATCGGCCCGAGACTCGCAGCCATGTTCGGCCACAGCTCACTGATCCGGAGCATTCATTGAGCGCCTACTGTATGCCCAGCCCCAGCCTCAGAACTCGGGATAAGGCAGTGCAAGACAGACGAACCACTGTTCTTGTGGGGCCGCGAGGGAACCGGTGACAATAAACACGAGAGTCAAGCAGAGTGCTAGCTCTGTACGGTGAGAAATGCCGCGAAAAGGAGCAGGGTGAAGGTTTGGGGTCCGGGTCGTGGGTGAAACCCTAAGTCAGCGGCTCTTCCTGAGGCAGCTCCGGCCCCAGGGGACGATGGGGAATGTCTGGGGACAGTTTGCGGTCATCATAGCTAGGAAGGGGCTGGTGCTAATGGCATCCAGTGCACAGAGACCAGGAATGGTGCTTAATGTCCTACTGCGCACAGGACAGACCCGGTGACAGAGAAGGGTCACCAGAGACATGAAGAATGACATAAGGCAGGGAAACACCCTGTGGCATCCAGTTCTGGGACCGGGGACCGGTGTGTGGGTGACTGGTGCCCATTTGCAGGGGAACCTCCTGCCCTGAGGGTCCCAGCGTGTTGTTAATTCTGTGCCTGAGAAAGACTCAGCCTCGAGTGAACCCCATCACCTCGGCAGAGGGTCACCTTGAAATCCGCTAAGGAGGTCCCCGTTGTTTAAAGGCAAATGACAATCCCGAGCGCAAGGCTTCCTGGTGAACTGAGGCAGCATCTAAGGTAGGGGTTCTCAACTGGGGTGATTCTGTCCCCCTGGACACCTGGCAATGTCAGGGACAGCTTTGAATGCCTGGACTTGGAGCGTTAGGGGGATGCTACATCCTACCGTGCACAGCATGACCCCCCTCCAAGAATGCTCTGGCCCCAAACGTCACAGTGGTGCCTTGGCCAGGGGCGGCGGCTCACGCCTGTGATCCCAGCACTCTGGGAGGCCAAGGCGGGAGGATCGCTTGAGCCCTCAGGAGTTCTAGACCAGCCTGAGCAAGAGCGAGACTCCGTCTCTACTAAAAATAGAAAAATTAGTCAGTCATCACGGTGCGCGCCTGTAGTCCCAGCTACTCAGGAGGCTGAGGCAGGAGGATCTTGAGCCAGGAGGCTGAGCCCAGAAGTTTGAAGCTGCAGTTAGCTGTGATGACATCACTGCATTCTAGCTGGGGCAACCAAGCAATACTCTGTCTCAAAAAAAAAAAAAAAGAGACAAAGAAAAGAAAAAAAGTCACTTTCTCCTTATATGTTTCCTGTTTCCCGTGGAGAAAAGGAAGATGCCTCATGTGATAAACTGTATTATGTCCCTCCTCAAATTCACATACTGAAGCCCTAACCTTTGCTTTGTTGCCTGAGACCCAATCATAGCTCCCTGCAGCCTCGAACTCCAGGGCTCAAGCGATCCTCCCACCTCAGCCTCCCAAATAGCTGGGACTACAGGTGCATGCCACCACTCTGGCTAATTTTTCTATTTTTTGTAGAGATGGGGTCTCACTGTGTTGCCCAGGCTGGTCTTGTAGTCCTGGCCTCAAATGATCCTCCCACCTCAGCCTCCCAAAGTTCTAGGATTGCAGGCGTGATCCACTGCACCCACCCAAAAGTGACTTTTAACAGGAAATGTCACATTCTCTTCTTTCCCTGTCTCTGAGGAGGGGCTGCAAAGACCCCGGCACCTCAGTTGGCTGCAGTAGACGGTAAACAGCTGCCAATTCCAGCGGCTTCCCATGAGGAAAGAAAAAAATGTCATAGGTTGGTGTTGAGAGCCCAACGACAAAGGAGTTTTTCCTCAGGGTCTCCCGCCATGGCCTTGACCTCCCAACCTGAGTCCAGCCCCAGCCCCATGAGCTTGGCCCAGTGGCCACAGCCTCCTACGTCAGTAGCCCTGCACAGCCAGAGGTCTAGAGATCCCACCGTGGAGCCCGCCCTCTAGTGGCTGAAATGGAGAACAACCACATGAGGTGACGAGTACCAAGAAGAGAAAAAAAGTAGGAGAAAGGCTAGAAAGTGAATGGGAGGCCGGGCGCGGAGGCTCACGCCTGCAATCCTAGCACTCTGGGAGGCTGAGGCAGGAGGATCGCTCAAGGTCAGGAGTTCGAGACCAGCCTGAGCAAGAGTGAGACCCCCCATCTCTACTAAAAATAGAAAGAAATTAATTGGCCAACTAAAAATATATAGAAAAAATTAGCCGGGCATGGTGGCGCATGCCTGTAGTCCCAGCTACTTGGGAGGCTGAGGCAGGAGGGTCGCCTGAGCCAAGGAGTTT